>PVHP010004243.1:55720-72565 GCA_004024765.1 Zapus hudsonius | reverse complement strand
GAAGGGATGAGAGGATAAAGGAGAGAAGGGAACACAGAAGAAGGGAAGAAGGAACAAGAGGAAGACAACTCAGCAAGATACATTATCAAGCTGCTCTGAGTCTGAAGAAAACAATCTTAAAATCAGCCAGAGAAAAAACATCTATTATGAACAGCACAACAAGCATAAACCCATTGTTCACCCAAAACAAAGCCAGAAATAACATCTTTGAAGTTCTGAAAGAAAAAAAAAATCAAAACCAAGTACTATACTCAGCAAAAGTAACTTCCAAAGAGAAAGTGAAGGCTAAATAATTTTTTTTACTTATTCAAAAACTGAAAACTACATAGCCAAGAGGCCTGCATCAGATCATAGACCAAGAAAGGGTGCACTCACCTGTATTAACTGTACAAAGCGATGGGCTCCATTTCGGCATTTCCACAGGTGCCTATAATGTGCTTGGACCATAATCTCCTTTCCATTATGCTGTGTTCTCTCTCTTCTTCCCTTCCCTTCCCATCCACCACATAAACCCCCTTCATGCCCTCCCCTCTAAATTTCATCTGCGAGAGAAAACGTGCAATATTGGTCTTTCTGAGACTGGCTCACTTCACTTAACATGATGATTTCCAATTCTATCCATTTACTTGCAGATGACAGAATGCCATAGTTTTATGAATTAATATTCCTCAACAGTGTATGTATATCATGTTTTCTTATGTAGTCAGTCATTGAAGGAAACCTAGACTAATTTAAAACAACTGTTTTAAGGGGAAATGGTACAATATAGAAATCTAGAACAAACATAAAGATTACTGAAAAGGTAAATATAAATGATTTTTTCTAAATATTTTGAAATGTTTTAACTAAAGAAAAATGTGGACATTCATTGAAAGATTTAAAGTATATGGAATTTAATTTATAAAACTATCACAAAAAATCAAGAGTGAGCTTTAGACCTACATCCAGTGTTCTTAGACTTCTCACAAGGTTATGTGAACATTTATATTAATAAGTTAAAAATATAGATATAAAGCAGCTACTAAAATGAGTCATAGCTTATAAATCACAAAACAGAATCATGGATAAAAGAGAACAAAGAATAAATAGAACAGATGAAAAAGAAATGAGGAAAGGACAGGCTTCAGGAAAACAAATCAATTGTAACATAAAGTATCAATGCGTTATTTTCCCAATTTAAATCAAATAGAGCCCATGCATAAGTTAAAAATAATAAAAATTGTTTGCAATATTAACATCTAAATTACTTCATCTCCCTGATTACAACCTAGAAAAAATAGTAATTTTAGCATAATGCAAGAACAAAAGTGAAGATAACAAAATTTAATGGCATCGGAGACAGGAAAAGAACAAAGAATCAGGATTAACCAGATTTAGAAGTAAATGCAATTCCCTTGGGACTATTGATGAAATTGATAGACCTGCACCTTTGTTGATCAGGAAAAAGCAGAGGACACTGATCCACATACCAGGAATGAGGATTCATGGAACCTATAGATAGTAGAATGAAAACAATTGAACATTATGCCCTTAAATTTGATAAATTATATAAAAGAAGAAGTATATATAATGAACAAAACAGGTTATCCAATCTTACAGGAGAAGAACTAGTCCACACAGCTTGACATTGACCACAGAAGTTGAAATGATAGTTAAAATCGGACCCAGTGAACTACAGGTAGATTTACTGGTAAACTTCCCAAAACATTGGAGAAAGAAACATGAATTTACATTCTCTTTCCCAAAGAGCTGGAGAATAGACAGCATGTCCCAATTTATTGTGGCCAGCATTAGAAAGATACCAAAACCAGCCACAAAAACTTTCAAACAATATCCCTTGAAAATATAGATGCAAACATTCTTATACAAGGTGTCTGCTCACAGCGCCTCCACTCAACATTATATCAGTGAGTGTTCTGCCTGCAGTAACTCATGTACATATATGTGGAAATATCCATCTGGATTGGAGAATATTATAACTGATCAGCTGGCTGTGGTACTTTGTTGTACACAAATAGAAAGTGTAGATAGACAAGGAGAAGTACTTAAATGCTGGGGTCTGGAAGCTTCCATTTCCCTTGGTGCTCAGCAGCAGGCAGGTGAGAGCAGTAGCAGGTGGTGCCCTGTGCTCATGCAGTGCTGGGGCCCCTTGTGCAGGACTTACCATGTGGTTCTTCATGCCTGATTGCATCTGGCACTGCAGTGTCCAGAGAGGCCTCGGTACTGGGGATTCCCTAGCCCTGAACACCAGCCAGTGTTGTAGTTCCCTGCTTAGCAGGTCTGAGACTCTTGTTCCTAAAGACTTGGCAACTCTCTGGAAGTCTTGGTGACCAGGGTGTGCTACTTCTCCTCTTTGGCTTCTTACAGCTTCCTCTCCTTCTTTGGCCTTACTCACCTTCCTGTGCTCTCTTGACATCTCTCTACTCCTGCCACCCTTCTTCATGGTTACATAGCCCCAGAAGTGGTTTCCGGACCAATCACGGTCATGGAGGTTTGTGTATGGACCAATCAGAGTCTTACTTCTTTGTACCAATTACAGTCATAGAGGCTTGTGTTGGGACTAATTACAGCCTTGTTTCTTTATCACAAGTCACAGTAGGATCCTTTGAAGCTTAGCACCCTCCACCTGTCCGTAATCACACCTCTGGGTGATCATCAACTGCTATTTCATAGGACTCCTGAGACACCCCCCCCAAGCCACCAAGAAACACCCAGAAATTATCAAGGTCTATCCTTCAGAAGCATTTTCATGTCTACCATACCCATGACCCATGACTAGGACTCACCATAGACTCCTTTGGATGTCCTCAGAAGGTGTACTTCCCTAGGACTCACCATAGACTCTCCAGGTGTCCTTGGAACCCTGGCTTTCCTGCCCAGGCTGAAGTTAGCAAGTGGTGCGTCCCACAGGTCACTCAACCAGGGATGACTCCATATAGGTTGGCCTCAGCTTCCCAATCTGTGTTAAATAGGGTTCTCTAAAGGAACAGAACCGATAGAATGAATTGTAGTGAAAAGGGGATTTAGTGGATTAACTCACAGCAATCCCACAATAGCAGTCTGCAGGCCCAAGAGTCAAGGAACAGGTAGCTGCTCAGTCTACATGACTGAATGCCTCAGCAGTCCCAATCCAGCCCTGAGCGCCTGAAGGCTCCCTGGAGAACTGCTGGTCTTCAGTCCACACTGGGAGGAAATTGTGCTCCAATGCCGACAAAGGATAGCCAAGCAGGAGAGATGCACCTATGAGTGAAGGCACTCATCATAAACAACACCAGCAGCCAGGCTGGAGTAAGCAGCTCATTTTTTCCAGAGCTTCCCTACATAAAGCTCCCCTCCAGGAGAGCCACGCACTCTGGGGGAAGGGCTCACTCTGGAGGAAGGACCTCCTCCTTCAGTCAATCCTTTCTGGAAGCAACTCAGATACTCCCTCAAGAGGAATGTCTGTGGATTCCTAAACAGATCAAGTTGTCAAAGAACTTAACCATCCATCACACAGGCCAACACAGGAGACCATACTATCTCTTGGCCTCCGCCACACTGCCTGCTCCTGTTCCAGCTTCCCCAGATGGACAGCAGGTCCTCTCTTCACCTTTTTGTGCTGCCTGTCTCCAGACTCCCTCTAAGTGGAGGTGGGCCAGCTCCCCTCTGTCCCTGAGGTCTCTCCTGGGAATAAACAACAGTGGTTGCCACACTGAGCATCCAGGGTGAAGAAAGAGGAGAAACCAGACCTCATAAAAGCCTTCTAGACCTATGCTCATATGAAGCTAACGAGATTTTGCTCTAATTGATTGCTCTTTGACTCATATTCTGTATGTAAACTGGTAAGAAGAGACAGCTTTGCTCAGAGATTACTTCCACCACTTTCCTGACTGTTCTGCCACCACATGGATTACGTGGTCCTCGATAAATGATAAATGTATCTCCTCTAGCCTCAATGGAGAGATCTTGACAATACATGAAAATTAAGATGAAGTTGATGACAACATTTACATTACCAGCTTCTGAATGATACGTGCTCATCATTTAACCTTTAAACTGTCTCCATGAGGTAGACAGGGACACTGTCCCCTTCTACAGATGGTGACAGAGCCCAGAGAAGTTGAAGGCTCTTGAAAGACCACACAGCTGCTCAGGGTGAGAGCCTGCAGCTCCCGTCTGTGTTATAATCCCACGTGTAGCTCAAGGCGTTCTCTTCACTGTCTTATAAATCCATTTGTGCTCTCTCTCTCTCTCTCTCTCTCTCTCCAGAGCCTCCTTGGTCAGTATGAGATCTCTATGGGCTCCATAAAATTTATCCCAAGTGATGGGTTTAAACCTCCAGAAGGATCCTTCCTGCTCTTCCAATTCCAGGCTCTCCAGGGATCCCTGGCCTAGAGTTCCATCCCCTAGCCTCTGTCCCAACCTATGGGTCATGTGATCATCTGAGAATATTCACCCTTTTCAGCCTCTCTAGGAACTCTTGTTTTGACACAGGGCCACATAGACAACAGAGAATAACCTCCTAACCCAAGAGTCATAGTCGCATTCATCTGAATTAGTACATGGACTGACCCTCACACAGGAGAAACATGGCTCTTGCCTCATGGTCACCACATGGGCTTTATGTCCTCTACCATGTGGCTGGAGCATATCTCCAGAATCTAGCACAAGGGCCTCTAGAAGGTGATGTCCTGGCTCTGGGGACAAGCTCCTCCCCAGGCTAGGGACAGGGTGTCAGCATATCAAAGAGCACCCGCTGTGAGCACAGCAAGCACATGGAGACACCATGGAGGGAGCCAAGACCCAGAGAAGGACCACAGTCCTACAGCAGGGTACATATAGGTCCTGGGTATAGGTCTAGGCAGTCAAGGTCATGTGGCCAAGAGTTTACTACATAAAGGGGATCAGATAGATGGTCATTCCTGGATCAGCTCTAAATACCCAGGTGTGATGTGTACCATGGCCCCTTCTGCAGAGTCCGCTTTAGCCCAGTGAGACCACAGACAAGCATGTTGGCCACTGTGTCCCATCCCACGTGTCTTCCCAGGGAAACATTGTGGTAAATGCTTCTTAGTGCTTTTATCTCTGCCAAAGCTGTAATACACCTGCTTTCTCCTTTTACCTTGGCCTCAGGATGCTTGGGGACCTATAACCTCAGCTATTTGGGAAGCTGAGTTGGGAAGATCATAATTTCATGGCCAGTCTGGGCAACTTAGCATGACCTGTCTCGAAATATAAAAAGTTAAAAACCAAAGAAAGAAAAGAAGAGAGAGAGAGAGAGAGAGAGAGAGAGAGAGAAGCATTCAACTAAAGCTACATTTCATTCACATTCAAGATCAGATACTTGAAATAAATTTACTTTTAAATAAATCATTGAATGCATGCATTACAAATCACAGTAATTACAGGTAGGGAAAATGCCAGGCACTAACTTATAAACATATCAGGCATCTTCCCAGCAAGGGATCAAATGGTAAATGGCCTGGTGTCTTGCTACTCTGCTTATCCTAAACCCCATCAGAGTGCTCAGAGCGACTGGAAGTTGAGCTAGACTCCTCCATGCTCTGTGAGCCTGCGCAGTCAGCCCAGCCCACTCTCTGTGAGCAGAGTGCCCAGTCCACATTTCCTTCACTTTCTATCTAGTTCTTCAACCTGGTCAGAGGACAAAGAGGAAAGGTGGAGCACGCTCAATGGCTTCAGGATTCACACTCTGTAAAAGCCTGAGACCACAGGGGGCTAGCTCAGAGCTGCCTCTCCCAGGGCCTCAGTCGTAATGGAAGGCACCAAGAGTGGCTGCGTGGGATTAAGGAAAGTGACCCACAGCCAAAAATGTTCCTTCTGAAGGAATTTAAACTCATTGTTGGCCCACTAAACAATGTAACTCATTATGGACAATAAAAAAAATTTTTTTTAAATGTTTCTATTATTTGTTACAGCATATCCAAGGAAAGGCCAAGCAAAATCAAAAAGCTGTCTGTCTGATTAAAAAAAAAGATTATACTTGAGTAAAAAGCTGATAATAAACAGATAATTAAATAAACTTCATTAAAGTAATTAGCGCTCTCACCTGATGGTGAGTTCTAAGATGAACGTGTGGCAGGTGAAGTGCCATCAAGTGACGAGTGACTCCCTGGAAAGCTTCCAAATGCAGGTGCCTTGTGCAACCTGTCTTCTGGGAGACAAATGCCACCCTGCACCCACCGTGAGGATTACAGCAGTCACTCTCTGGGGACCAGTAGGATGACTGGGCCAGCTGTAGAGAGTGCTGTAGGGCAGGCTGGGGCTGCAGGGTGAGGCTGAGACCAACCCTCCTATCCCTACAAAGCCCTCTCCAGAGAAATGGGCAGGGAGGAGAGGGTGCAGTGCCAGAAAGAACACATGGTGGTGGTTTGAATCAATCAGATGTCACATGTCACATGTTCTAGACTCATGTGTTGTGTGACTACTTGGTCCTCAGCTGGTGGCAATTTGGTAGGTGGAGCCTTGCAGGGAAAGGAGTGTTAGACTTGAGGGTGTTATAGCCAGCTCCCCCTTGCCAGAGCTCATTTCCCTCTTGCTGTTTCCTGCCAACTATTGTGGAAAGAGATGATGCCTAGCATCTGCTCTACCATCCTTTCCCTGCCACCATAAAGCTTCCCTCAAAGCTGTATGCCAAAATTAACTCTTCCCTCCCATCTGCTGTTTTTGGTCAGGTGTTTTGCCCAGGCAACATGAAGGAAACTATGACACACATGAAGATTTCACATGTAAAATCATTCAAGGCCCATGGGACAGAATCGACCAGCACTGAGAGGTTACAGCACACAGAACAGTTAAGTCAAGGTCAAGGGAGAAACGGTACAGAGTTCTCATGACAGGCAGCAGGCAAGATGCCAGTGTTCCTATTATAATCTCTCAAAAGCAATGGGAAAATGTGCCCCACAAACTCTCAAGTGTTTGGTAAAGTCAGCTTCACTACTAGAAAAAATGGGAAAACTTCATCAGCATGGGAAGTACCAGTGGGGAGACAGCACCCCAAAGCCCATCTGAGAGTAGTCCAGCTGCTCATGGCCACCTGCACTTTGACAGACCCCAGGACCTTAGTGCAGCCGCCCAGACATGGCTACGGAGCATCCCTGCCAGAGACAGTGAGACTTGGAGATGCTCCGAGTTACCGCCTGAGGAGAGGAAGGAGAGGAGGAAGGATCCAACATGGTTTGCATCCCATGAAAAGTAAGGTTACACATAAGGATGAGATTTGAGTTCAATATGTTTTTTTTCTAATAATAAAGTTTACAAAATAAATATTTCAACTGAAAATAACACACAGAATCCAGACAAAAGGACATAGACATAATGTTTTAAAATTCCCACCTTTAGGGCTAGAGACATAGCTCAGCAGTTAGGGTGCTTGCCTACAAAGCCAAATGACCCAGGTTCAGCTCCCCAGTACCCATGTAAAGCCAGATATGTAAAGTGGCACATGCATCTGGAGTCCTTTCACAGTGGCTGGAGGCCCTGGCGAGCCCATTCTCTCTGTCTCTCTTCTATCTCTCTCTGCTTGCAAATAAATAAAAATATCAATAATAAAAAAGAACTTTCCAGTGTCCTCCAGTATTCACTTGCCTGTGACCCTGGAGTGGAAGACCTCAGGAGACTGAGTGCCACCTGTGAGCTGTGGAAGTGACTGTCCTGTGTTTTGGGGCCCAGCATGTGTTCTACCTCAGGTAGTGGCAAGTGCTTAAGACAATGCCAGGAATCTCACTAGACAAAAAGGCTGACTTCATATAAAGTCCATATGCTTGTGAAACTTGATATTGGCCTGGAGACCTTGACATGCCCATTCATTCTCTTTCTCATGCTGGCTCTCTCTCTCTCTCTCTCTCTCTCTCTCTCTCTCTCTCTCTCTCTCTCTCTCTGTTTCTCTCTGCTTGAAAAATACATAAATAAAAATAGTTTTTTATTTTAATTTACACCTTAATCTAACCTCTACTGACTAGATGATGGTACTTTTTTTTTCTTTCTTTCTTTTTTTGAAGCAAAGTCTCACTCTGGCCCAGGCTGACCTGAAGTTCACTCTGATCCAGGCCAGCCTCCAGCTTAGCTTCTCAAGAGGTAGTATTTTTATAGCTCCCTTTTTGTGTTTACATTAAGTAAAAGAGACAAGATGAGATGAAAGTGAAAAATAACTTGCAGTTTTGATTGGCTTTCCACAGGACTATGGTATCTGTAGTCCTTCTGAGACCCTGGAAAGCCCTGAACCTTGCCTGCAAACACAGCAGGTTTGGGTAGTCAGAACAGTGCAGAAATTAATCCCCTGCTGTATCCACTACCCAGAGGGGCTCTGGGAGTAAAGACCATGACACGTTGAGAAGCTAATATTGGCCTTGGAGTTGAGAGGGGTGTCACTGCACATTTTAGTGACTCCTCAGGAGCTGGTGTCCAGACAGAATCCAGAATCCACTTTTCTATCTTTCTTTTGGTGCTCTTAGAATCCTTGGAAGTGGCTTTCAAGAACATTCCAGAGCCATGCTCTCCTGGGCCTTGTGGTGATGGCCTGTCTGAAGGAGTAAGTCTTCCTGACAGTCTATATCTCGCCTCTGAACAGTAGCTGCTCCAAAAATAACCTGCAAATCTCCATCTATGCTATTCCACGATGCTCCCCTTCCCTCAGAACTGAATGCTCCTTCTAGCAATGTGAGCCAGGACCACATGGAGCTCATTTACAGCCTCCCAGGCCAGGGCAAGCTGGGGACCCTGTACATTCAGATGAATGGCGCTCTTGACAGCCCCTCCCCGGCAGGGTCCTGATCCCTGGGCTCTGGGGAAAGCAGACACGATGGCCAGCAGGCTTGGTGAAAATGAAAACACCATTTCTCCTTCCGTCCATCTCGGTGAAGCCCGAGACTGCCTCTGGTAATTAATCCTCTGGGAGAAATCAATACTACAACTGCTTGAGGAAGAAACAGTCCATAGCAGAATAAACTTGCCAAAGATGCTCAGCGGTCTCTGCAGGCACACTGCGTCTGCTGCAGATGTGAGGTCCACACAAACGTTGCTTTCTCTCCAACACTGGCCCCACCCCCAAGGTCAATTGCCCCAAACCATTTTATGCAGGGAGACGCTGGTTATAAATGAGGTCTTTGTGCTCCAACTGTCCACTCCCTGGTTTTCTTTCTCCCATAGGTACAGAAATTCAGGACTCTACACCTGAGGGTTGGGAACAGACTGCAGGGGTTTCATGTATGGGTGATTTATGAATGAGGATGATTCGAGCTAAACCCACGTATTCTTTTGTTTTGTCTCTTTTTCGGTTTAATTTTCTGTTTAGCTATTATTGTTATTATTATTATTCATTGAGCTTTCCCTTGGAAATCCATGTTGAGGTCCCGGAATCCGCTAAGCATGTCTTGTAATTTATTTAGCCCATGACCTACTGTGACGTCATACAGCTTTGTAGTGTGAAGAACTGAGTGAGGCTTAGACTATGTGTTCTTAAGAAGCAATGGGGTGTCTACTGTGTAAAGAATTACCATTCGTAGAAGATGCAAATTGAGCCAGAAAGAATAAATCCAAGATGGCAGCTTGGCTTAGATTTGTGGGCTAAGGAGATACAGTGCATTAGGTCTGTACATAGCCTCTCCATTCATAAAAACCCAGTGATATGCTAATCTGATACTTACATACTGAGGAATGAGAGTAGGAAGACATTAACAGTTTTCCATGATTAAAGCATCATGTTTCCATTAGGTCACAAAGCTTCATATGGACAATCAAAACACTGCGATTCATCATATACAATAGTCTCAACCTGGAGTGAACCTGGTTTTGGCAAGGTTCTTTGACACTGTGTGGTATGATGTCATACACAGAACATGTGCTGTGTGTGCAGAACCGGGGTTGCACTGAAATCATTCCTTGCAGCATGAGCCAGCATGCCAGAAACACCTCAGATGCCTGATGCACTTGAATTTGAATCAACTTTTGATCATTGCCTGTTCACAAACCTCTCACTGTTGTCAGTGTCTCAAGCCTCAGTTAGAATCAGGGTTTAGGCTCCAGGTTTCTCACTGTGCCTATTCTGGCCATAATGAAAACAGGAAAAATACTTTTGTAAAACTGAGGTGAAAGCAGACAGCACATGCATCTTGGTTTCCAGCCCTTTCCCTCCTTCTGGACAGTAGCGTGAGATCCCGGACTGCATTACACTAAAGTTGGAGGTTAAATAGAGATAACAGAAGTGTGTTCAAAGTCCTAATTTGAAAAGCCACCCCTGAGGACCTGCTGCAGCCTTCCTGGATGGCCCAGTAACAGTTCCTCTTTGTCAGTGAACTAAGGGACAGTGATCGTGGTCATTCTGAACAGATAAGATATTCTGCTCACTTCAAAACCAGCCACGGGGGCTGCTGACAGGGTGTGATTCAGACCTGTTTAGCATGTGCAAGGCCCTAAGTTCCATCCCCAACACAGAAAATATGGGGTTTTTTTATATCACAGAATCTGCAAATAGCTCAGTAGCTGTACCCTTGCCTGGCATGGGTGAGGCCCTCAATTCAATCCCCAACAGCAGAAACACACATCCACGCCACCACAGAGATACTTGCTCACCAACACTTAGTGAGGCACTATTCACCATAGCTGTAAGCTATTGGATCACCCAAGTATCCATCAACATGGAAGTGGATCAATAAAATATGAGGTATATATACACATTAAATTTTATTCAGCCATACGGGAGAATTTTTCATTGATATGAAAATGGATAGAACTAAAAATTACTTTATTAAGCAAACTAAGTTTAACTCGGATAGTCAAACATTGCATATTTTCTCTCATTTGTAGATCTTAGATTTTTAAGAATGTATATATGACATAAAATCATGGATGTCTATATGACATAAAAGTAGAAGTGAAATTGTCTAAGCCCTAGACTATTGGGGAGTAAGGGAGACTAAAAGAAAGGGGAGGGCAAGAAAGAAGAAATTGGGGTGCTAAGGAAAGTGAACATGGTCAATGTACATGATAGACTTGTATGAAAATGTCCTTATGAAACCCATTACTACGGACATACACCAGTTACAAAAATAAACAAAGGGTGGAGAGATGGCTCAGTGGTTAAGGTGCCTGCCTGCAAAGCCTGACAACATAAGTTTGATTTCCCAGGACCCATGTAGAGCCAGATGCACAAAATGGTGCATGTCTCTCTCTCTCTCTCTCTCTCTCTCTCTCTCTCTCTCTCTCTCTCTCTCTGTTTGAAAATAACTAAATAAAAATATTAAAAATGGTGCATGCATGTGGAGTTTGTTTGCAGTAGCTATCATGCCAATTTTTCTCTCTTTCTCTTTCTCTCTCTGTCTGTCTATCTGTCTCTCCCTCTCTCTGCTTACAAATAATAAATAAAAATAAATAAATAAAAACCCACAGGTCTATCTTCTGCAGGGAAGGGGATATTGGTGTGCAGGAGTGTTCTGGACAAAGTTGAATTCCACCATGTCTGGTATTCTAAGGTCTGCAAAAGTCCCAGGCTCCCATCCCTCCCCTGCGTTCCTAGATGCAGAGCTCTTGAGAGGGAGCCTGGCTCCAAGCCTCCTACAAAGAGGGTGTCCTGTTTCCATTTGCATTCCTCACAAGGCAAGGGTGTGTTAGTGCTCAGAGGAGTCTATGTGGATGGCACACGGCACCCAGGAACACAATCACTGAGGGCAGAAGCTCCTCTCCTCCCTGGCATCTGGGAGGCTAAGAGCTCCGTTCACTCTCACCACATACAGAGAGTCCATCTGAGAGCTCTCCCTGCTCCACCCACTTCTCCAGACACTGCTTTTCCCTGGAGCTCAGAATAGATTGAAATGATTTGGGAATCTCCCTCTGGGGAGACACAGAGTTCTTTTCTTAGCAGAAGTTGGTTTTCCGCTATTGATCACTCTCTGCTCACCTGCAGCCACAGCGCTGCGGAGGCAGCATTTATTTAAGAGGCGGCAGCAACACCATCTCCAATTATAATCATGAACTTGACAAAACTGTAACCATCAGGCACAGCGCATCCCCAGAGCTGCCCATCACTGTGGAGCGCTGGCTTGCTCTGGTACCCTGGGAGGTGTCTGAGGGAAGGGAGAGCTGGGGAGGAGGGTCCGGAGGAAACTGGGTGAGGCACAGAGGGGGTCCAGGCTGCCCATGGGTGTCTGCACCTGCCACTCAAAAGGAGGAAGGGAGCAGTCTGGGAGCTGGTCCAGACTCGTTTATGTGCACAAAAGTCCTCAGAGCAAGAACAAGGCCTGGCACGTTGCCCCAACTGGTATGATCACTGCTGGGAACTCCAAGAGTAGTGAGAAGGAGCCCCTAACACTGAGCATGTTCCCAAAGCCACCCTGATGGCAGGATGGCCTGCCTCCCACCACACCCCTCCCTCTGTGCCTGCGGTGGACACAGAGGCCTGGTCTGGGGAACACTGGCAGAAGTGGGTGGATTCTAGACTGATGGATGGGGGCTGCTGGGATCTGCCTCAATTACCCCCATGCAAAGGCTGCTATTCTTTGGCTACAAGTGGCCGTCATGTCGGAGTGGCCCAGTTTGTGAGGCTTTGACTTGCCTTGTCCACTTAAAAGATCATTAATCACCGTCCCAGTTTATAAACCATGGAGGCTGACTGGCCTCACAGAATGATGAGGTGGAAGAGCTCAGGAGTACTTAGCGAATTCCCAGACCTGGCCTGCGCTCTCCTTCTCCCCGCCTCCGGGAGCAGGGCCATCCATCATCACGCACCCACTGAGGCAGAAGGATGCTGACAGGAGAATGCCTGGGAGCCAAACAATGTGAGCGTTAAGACTCGGGGACAGGGAGCTCTTTAAAATTTCCAACCATTTCCTTAGCCCTTTGTGTTAACAAAACCTATTCATTTCAGGACTTGGCACTTCAAATTATTTCAGACAAGACCCCAAGACAAATGGTTATATGATAGAGTCATACAGGCTCGGTGGCAGTGAGGGGAGAAATGGGGGCTGCTCTGGGCAAGGGATGCAAAGACAGATGTGCCTGGAGCCTTGGCGCCTGCTCAGGGCAACACAGACCACCAAGGATGGCTAACACTTTTAGAAATGGAGAGGCCTTCTAGAACCTTCCATAAATGTTGGCCCAGAGCACACACCTTTGAGGTTTAGAGGACTCAGATTATGGTTTTTAAAACAGGCAAAACACTACAGTAGAGACGACACCTGCACCTGACGGAGAGCAGTTTGCAAGGCTGGGAAATTGTGTTTGGGACAATGGAAGCGTGGGTGATAACTTCCTGTGGACACACCAGTGAGAAGCCAGGTGAGGGAGTGATAATGTTCTCAAGCCACGGCTGGAGTGAAGAGCTGGGAAGGAGAGAGGACAGGATGGGAATATGTGCTCATGTGCGATCCTCGGAATCAGAGAGGGATGGTAGTGTGACTGATGGCAGGTCCCTAAGAGCTGACTGGGAGCAGCCTCCCAAGGTGCTAATTCCAGGGACTTTCCCACTGATCCTGTGTAAAGACCACAGGCTGCAGGCCCAGTTTGGAGCACTAGGCCACTCTGGCATTTCTGAAGCTGGACAGTGGCCCATTCCCCAGCATGGCATCTCCATAGCAGAGACCACAGCTGTGACCCACCAACAGGTTTTCCTGTCACATGGCCCTGAGAAAAACCTGAGTGTGAAAATGCACTCAACTGTCTACAACGCTCCATGCCCTGAACCATCAGACATGCGTGATGTAGACCAGTGTAATGAGTGACCGTGTTCTTGGAACACATTTGGGTTCTCCTGCTTGCTAACCTTGGTACTTCCTCTTCCTGGGAGAAAGGGCACAGGAGGTTATGACCTGTCCCTTCCCCAGAAGCTGCAAGCTGGCCATTGACTAAATACCCCCCATGACACCCCATCACAGGAGGGGACTGGAGGGACAGGTCGGCAGCCCCTGTCACTTAATGTGATCTTATAAATGTAAGCCAATGGGGAACCCATCCTCACCCCAGGACTCGCCTGTCTCTAGAGAATGGGATATGGGTCTTGGGAGCCCCCTCTTTATACTCTACTCTCAGAAGGAAACTCCTGCAACCCAGAGTGCAGCCGCCTCTGGCACCATCCTCCAAGGAGTCATGAGGTTGCCTGACTTCCCCAGGAGATGGGGGCTGTGCTTCAAGGAGCCATGCTCAGACCCGCTCCTTGGCCAACAATGAAAGGCTCTAAGCTTCCTCTTTTAAAAGTACATCCAGTGGCCTTTTAAGGAATGCCCAGTCATTAGGTAATTAAACCAATCCTCTCCTTGACCAGCAGTTCTACACCCTGCAGGCAGGTTTTGCAGGTCAGTCTTCCTTCTGGGTTCACACATGCACACATACTCATGCAACATCACTCATACATGCCATACATGCACACAGGGTCATATGTACTCACGCACATACATGCAGACTCCTATGCACACACAAATGCACATTTTCAAGAGCCATCTCCACCCCACATCTACCACCTTTGAAAATTTTGTTGAAATAAATTCTCTCTTGGTTTTATTTTTGTTGGTATTTGATGGTTTATGGCATTATTATTGGATATACTTTTGTGAAAACAAAGATAGACCAAGGATAAGCAGTTATTCAGAGCATGAATTATGAATTATTATGTTTCATAAATGCTAAGCACAGGGTCAGAGTGGGAGAATAACATTTATTTTTACATTGGGGGTAGTGAGCTGTATACATGGCCTTTGCATCTTGACAGGAAACAGAGGGCACTTCACCCAGATCCTTAGCTTTTCTTTTTTTTTTAATTTAATTTTTTTATTATCCATAATTAGATAAACTTAATGAGGGAATAATGTGTTGATGTCTTCAATTCCCCTCTTCCCTGTTCCCAATCAGTTGGATTTCCTCTTCCGTGGGCAGTCTGGATCAGTCCATGGGGTAGGGGGTTATGGATAGCCTAGGAGTCAACCCGGTTCCACCCCCTTTGCATGTTGTTACTGAGGTGGGCAATGTCTCTGGATATTCTCCCCCACCATGGCTCTTACAATCTTTCCGTCCCCTCTTCCACTCAGTTCCCTGAGTCATGGTGGGTGAGTATTAAGGCTGCTTTATTGTTGAGGCCTTATGGGACTCTGTACTTCTGCTTTAGGTTGTGTTTAAAATAATTGGTGTCTGTTTTGCTGGCTCATCCTGGGTTGACCGATTGGCTATGGTTATAGGCCTCTTGCTTATCCCATCACTGCCTGCAGGGTTCCTTGTGGATCCTCCACAGTAGGTATGGAGCGGCTCATCTCTTGCCAGGAAGACAGCTATGGGCCTGCAGCTCGTTGATAGGGTTGGAAGAGCCACTGCTCTCTCAGAGCCTTCTGAAAAATACAAACAGAATCTCCATCGGAGAGTGAGATCAGTATAGGTTAATTGAGATACACTTTCCTCAGTTGGCTAGATTCTATTGTTGGTAGCTTTTTGTAAATCACTTGTAAAGTGAATTTCTCTTTGGGGTCCCTACATTTTGGTTCCCAATGTAATTTACCCTGAAATCCCAGTTCCAGTCAAGGACTCCCCTTCACTGAGTGGATTTCTTGGCTGAATTAACAGCTATTGATTGCCTCCCCCAGGCTTTGGCTCCTCCATTGCACTAGTGCTCATTTCTTGGTTTGCTGTTCTTTCCCAGTAGGCAGTGTGTTCAGCCTACTCATGGTGGCAGACTGCGTTTCATGTCAGTGGTCTCTGTTTACTGCAGCTGTTGTTGACCAGTTTCCCCTGTCAGCTTATGCAGTGCCTTCCAGCACTATACTAACTACCATCTGGGAGCTTGTTACCATTCTGGACCATGTAGGGTATCTCGATGCTGATAGATGGCTTTCTGTGGTTCTTCAGCAACAGGATCTCGCCTCAGGCCTGGGGTTGGTAATCAAGAGCTTTGACAGAATCCTGTCTTGTATTGGGGACCTCATGGGTCCCTTTGGTCAACAGCTCAGTGAAGGATGGATTCTGTGGCTGGAACCAGGACCTGCCAGACTGATCAGTTTTTCACAGACTTAGACACTCTCTCTTTCCATTCTTGGCCCTGCTTGCCAGATGGTGCCCACTCCATGTGGAATAGAGGTTTTGGAAGTATGACCTGATGATACTTCCAATCTTCGGGATCTGTTGTGATCTCATCCTAGTCCTTTCTGATTTTGTTGATTTGGGCTTTCTCAGTCTTTGTTTGATTAGATTGGCCAGGGGTTTGTCAATCTTATTAACTTTTTCAAAGAACCAACTTTTTGATTTATCTATTTTTTAATTGTTTTCTTTAGTTCCAATTCATTAATCTCAGATCTGATTTTAATTATTTCCTTTTGTCTTGAGCTCCTAGGGTTGGCTTTTTCCATCTGTTCCAATGACCTTAGGTGGGTGGTTAGGTGGTTGATTTGAGACCTCTCTGTCTTTGATATGAAGACATTTAGGGCAATGAATTTCCCCCTTAGGACTGCCTTCATTGTGTTCCACAAGTTCTGATAAGATGTGTTATCATCGTCATTTATTACTAGAAAATTCTGAATTTCCTGTTTTATTTCTTGGGTGACCCAATCATTTTTTAGAAGTGAATTGTTCAGGTGCCAGTACTTTGTGTATTTTCTGAATCCTGTTCCATTGTTAATTTGTACCTTTAATGCGTTATAGTCTGATATTATGCAAGGGACTATGCTGCAGTCAGCTTTCTTGTTGCTGCGCAGAAAGAACCCAAACAAAAGTGGCTTGTAGAGGAATGGGTTTATTTGGCTTACGGACTCGAGGGGAGACTCCATTCTGGCAGGGAAAATGATGGCATGAGCAGAGGGCTGGACATCACCTCTGCCACAGCACTGCAAACAGCGGCAGGAAGGTGTGCCAAATACTGGCAAGGGGAAGCTGGCTTATAAC
>PVHP010004243.1:0-55620 GCA_004024765.1 Zapus hudsonius | reverse complement strand
GCCCCAACAACACAGCTCTAGTGAGGTTGTAATACCCAAACTGCCATCAGCTGAGGATCGATCTATCAGAACACATTCATTTGTTTGTGGGGGACACCTGGATCAAACCGTGACAGACTATATCAAACTTCCTAAATTTGTTGAGGGATGATTTATGACCTAGTATGTGGTCAATTTTAGAGAAGGTTCCATGCACTGCTGAGAAAAATGTATATTCTGTGTCTTTGGGGCGGAACATTCTGTAAATATCTGTTCTCCCCAGCTGATCAATGGTGTTATTGAGCTCCATTATGTCCCTGCTGATCTTCTGTTTGGTTGATTTGTCTAGAGATGATAGAGGTGTATTAAAGTCTTCTACTATGATGTAATTAAAGTCTATTTCTGTATTATTTTTGAGTAAGGTTTTATGAACTGTATTGCACCTGAATTTGGTGCGTACATGTTAATGATAGTGATATCTTCATGTTGAATCATTCCCTTGTGTAAGAAGTGACCATCCTTATTCTTTTTAATTGATTTTGGTGTAAAGTCTATATTGTCAGAGATTAATGTAGCCACATCTGCTTGCTTTTTACTTCTGCATGCCTGATAAACTGTTTTCCATCCTTTTACCCTAAGAAGATTTCTGTCTTTAGAGGTAAGGTGAGTTTCCTGAAGGCAACAGATGGAAGGGTCCATTTTTCTGATCTACCCTGCTAGTCTGTGTCTTTTTATAGGGGAGTTAAGTCCATTTATATTCAGAGATATAACTGTGAGGTTTGCTTTAAGCCCTGCCATGTTGGAGGGTTTATGGGGGTTGGTGTCTGTGTTGCTATTATTAGCACACTGATTGTGCTTGTGTGCGTGATCTCTATTACTCTTCTGAGGCAGATTTCTTGTCTCTTCTGTGTGGAATATCTCCTGTAGAATCTTCTGTAATTTTGGCTTTGTGTTCAAATAATCATAGAGCTGCTTTATTTCATGGAAACACTTTCAATTCTCCATCTATTATGAGGGATAACTTTGCTGGGTATAGTAGTGTCATAGTCAGCCACACGCCGCTGGGATGAATCTCCAAACCAGGCACAATTTTGGGGAGAAAGGTATTTATTATTGAACTATCAGATCCAAGGGAAGTTAAAGAAAGGCTGGACCTCTTTTTAGAGAATCAAGCAGAGAGAGAGAGAGAGAACCCACCACCAGCACCTCAAGCAAGCACACTCCAAACTAGCAAACAAAAGGAACTCCAGGCTTGAGCTCAGACTGCTTTTTGCATATGTATAGCTAGAATTCCAGGCACACACATGACCAGTTAACCCAACACACACACACACATGACCAGTTAACCCAACAGAGACACACACATGACCAGTTAACCCAATAGACACACAGCATGACCAGTTAACCCAACAGACACATGCATGACCAGTTAACCCAACAGACACACACATGACCAGTTAACCCAACACACACACACACACACACACACACACACACACTCACACACACACACACACACGAACAGTTAACCCAATAGACACACATATGGCCAGTTAACCCAATACTCATGAAATAAAGGTTAACTAACCCTGCAGGCACATGTATAAACACTAACCAACACTTCCTGTGGCAAACTATCTAGAAATTTTGTAAAATCAATCATTAATGGTGTCACTAAGTTACCATCCAGAAAGCAAAATGCTGGAAAAAAACCATGGCTGGCAAGTACATGCATCAGGCTTGAGTCACCAGGTGCCGAGAACTGACCACTAGGTGCTGGCCTTAATGTCTACAGAGATGTCCTTGGGGTCTAACATGTCAACAGTCTATCACACCTAGGCAAACAGATGAGCAGTAAATGGCCCAAGGAGGCAGGAAAGTAACCAGCAGGCAACCAATCAGGAGAGTCCCTCTGTGTGTGAGTCAGAGATCAGTCTGGAATAAGAACATTCAGGCAAGCTGGAAAGAGTTGGAAAGTTATGTGCCAGGAGGGTGAGGGGGATAAAGACAGGCCAGAACTGGAGGGAGGCAGAAGGGAAAGGCAGAGGTAAGCCAAGGCTGGAAATTCTCTCTGTTCATAGACTCAAGGGTAGTAGGTTTCTGTGTTAGGTAAAGACCCACCTGGCTGCTGTTTTGGAACAGAGGGGACAAGCCTTTACCCAAGCCCAGCAGGACCCTCAGAGCTGCATCTTGTCAAGATGTCACCAACGGGTTTGCAGTGGGGTTGGTGGAGCAGAGGATCTATGGTGAGCTCTGGGGAGACCTCAGTAAAGCTCCAATGGGCTCGAGCACTCGCATCCCTCCAGCCATGAGGGCTGGGATGGATATGCTCAGACTGTGAGCACTCCATCTGCTCAGTTCATCCCATGGCCTGTTGGCATGCCCTAGAGCTGGCTGTGGAATAGGTTCCTGAAAAGGCTGATGACTTCCTCTTGGAGCCCCTGACGATCTTCAGGCCAGTGTTGAAGAAGCAGAGCTTTATGAGACCCAATATCCAGCAAAGTTTATAATGTCCTATGAGCCAGCTGGTGACATTTCCCAAGATGTCCCACCAGCACATCTGCAGGGTAAAAGGATGGCCTGTCATGGGAAATGGGAGTCACCCCTGTGGCCACCACCACAGAGATGGCACCATGCCATCATCAGGAGACCCAGGTGGGGATATAGACAAACGTCACTTCCAGGACCCACTAAGTCTGAAAACAAATTCATGCACCATGAGTCATGTGAGGTCATTTAGATATTAAAGTGGGATGGATGGATGGAAAAATAGATGGAATAAAGGAGGGAAAGAAAAAGACTTGAATATAAAATATTTATAAGCACTTGGGAGGCAGAGGTAGGAGGATTGCTGTGAGTTTGAGGCCAGCCTGAGACTACATAGTGAATTCCAAGTCATCCTGGGAAAGGGTGAGACACTATTTCGAAAAACCAAATATATATATATATGTGAAAACATATTTTCTATATACATGAGAAACATGGGGTACACACTAAGGAACTTGTTGCCCTGAGAATTCCCTCAGATGGAAACTCATTTTCCTGGACTTCTGAAGGCCTGGGCGGGAAGGTTAAAGTGACAAGGTGGAATCTGACTCCAGAGTCAATGTCTCCTGAGGACTATTTAGCTCCACCTCTTTTACCTCACAGCTTCCAGACTGATAAAAAAAGTTAAGATCTTCCTTTGAGTCCTATAGTAGGGGGATCAAACCACAAAGTTTCTGTCCCTACCCCAAGCCCCCAATCACAATAACCAGCACTAGTCCTTTCTTGCTCGGAAGACATTTTCAGAATAATGTTGTATTCTCTTCTGCTGTCCTCAAAGGGCCTCAGTATAAAGTTACCAGCATTGTGCCTTCTGCATCATGAGACATAAGTTACGTAGATGTCAAAACAGAATCTAGACAGCGCAATGGGTAAGAACAGGGTATCTTTGTAATCCTTCTTGGTTGCTTGAATTGGCTGGAATGGGTATTTTCTGTCTATCCTTGACAGTGTTGTGGGAGAAGCCATAGGTCCTCAGCCTGCCTTGGGTCTCAGTTCTCAAAGGACTTTCTCCTTCCACAGCAGCAACTCGGACAGCACTTAGGGCTAGTGTCACCACACATTCTGAACCCATAGCCCTGTTCCTGGCTCCTGGGAAGCCTGCCACCTGCTCTGGCTGGTGTTGCACAGCTGAACAGGTATGAGTGAGGTCTGGTTAGCTCACCCTCCTGCTTCAGGTACTGAAGTGAGTCATGTCTTAAGTGTGCACACCCAGTTCTGGACACAGCACGGATTCCTAGAGCGTCATTACCCAAGCTGCCAATCATGTCTGCATACCCCCTCCCACCTTTCAGCTCTGCCCTCACTTCCAGATGCAATACCACAGAGAGCCCAGAGGTGGTGATTAATATTTCAAGAGCAGTTGATGGTAATTGCATGATAACTTTATTGAATGGGCTTCATCAGGAAGTGTGATGTGATCTGGGTATGAATCCTGGAAGCTGTGCTACGTTCTTGGGGAGCAGGGACAGAAGGTGGACCCAGTCCCACGGGCACAGGACATGTGTGTCAGCCTCATGGAGTCGTGCTGCAGTGTCTTCCACACTGAAGTGCATTTCCAGTTCTTGTAAACTTTAGAGTGGATAGAAAAAACCAAAGATATGTTTGTCAGCCCCTGATTCCAGGACCTGTGGATGAGAAAACAGACGAGCACTTCCTAATATGTGAAGAAAAACAAGATGGAGAAGACAGTCTTTGTCTGGGTTACCCATCCCAGGTACCATCTGCACCTATGCACAACACAGGGATGCAGAGAGCTGGGGACAGAACCTTGCAGAGTGGAGGGTCATGATCTTAAGAGGCAGAGGCTAGCGCAATGCTGACAGAGCTTGGGACCACCTGCAGCCGCCAAAGCATGGGAGGGGAGGCAGGGCTCCCACGCCAGAGGACGTACAGTCTGCCCACATCTTGGTTTTGATTCCAGCATAAATGTAGATTTCCAGGTTATTTCAACATCCAGAACCATGAAGAAAGGCATTTTTGGTGTTTCAATCCTTGTCATTTGTGTGAATTTGCTACATTGACCTGGGTAACCACCTCAATCCCCATTGTCCTAGTACCCTACAGCATGGAGGTAGAAAACCATTTGGAGGTATTTCTTATGTTCGTTATGGTCATCAGAATGGCAGGCAAAGCAAGGTCCGTAGCTCACTACCCATGGCTAAATGCACCAGTTGTTGGAATGACTGATGTGTATGTACACACAGTGTCCAGACATCTCCAGCCCATAAACCAGGAGTGAGTAAGAACATGGGTTCAAGGGTGCAGGTCTGGCAAGAAGTGGCTCACAGTGGTCCTGTGGAGGAGCACAGAAGACTTCCCCTGACCATTAATGGCTTACTGTCATTGTAGCCCCCATACCTCACTCAAATGCTATACTCCCTCCTTGAGGAGGAAGGCTCGTGCTTATTTACTGCCTTTTTTATTGCTGCAGTTTTATTTTTTCAAATTAGAAAGGCAAGAATAAATAACGATTTTTAAAATGTGCATAACTCCCAAACTGATTCATTTTCCTGTGTGCACACCCCTCCCCGCCCCCTGGGCTATTTAAATCTATTAAATACATTCTGCCCACTCTAACTTTATAACTCTGACAACGAACTGTTAAAACAAACCACCTGGCATCTTTCAATTGACATCTATCTGTTTAATAGTTTAAACTCTATTGCTTTCTTAATGTTCTCATAATGCACCATTCATTTTGCTGCTACATCTCAGAGGAGAAAAAAAAATCTAATCTTGATCTCCTCCTCCCCATTTTTCTTAACTCTTTAATAATACTCGGGCAGTGGCATATGGGGATGGAAATTGCTTCCGAGGGGTGTTATAATAAATAGATGTCAGGCACATTACACGGGATTTGCTTACTTTTGATTTAAAAAGACAACATTTAATCTAAGAACTTGGAACTCACAGTATACATCTGGTGCTCCCAGAGCTGCTGAGTCGATGAGATCAGAGGAAAAAGGAAGCCTCCCTTGCATCCCGCTCAGCAAGCATTGTGGGCCATTTGCCTCCTAAACAGAAGGGCACATCGCCATGCTTAGCTCAGGGCTTGGCAAATATTGACTCCGGTAGCTGGCACATTTTGTTCTGAGTAAATGGCATTGGTGAGGTGTAATTGAAGGGACAGTAGAACCCAGAGCAGCTCCAGCCAGGGTGAAGGAACACCAACTTCCTTCCTTTCCAGTCACAGAAACAAGCATGGTTTCCTAATTCTTAGGCAAATTGTCTGAAATACAGAATGAAGAATCTTTGACATTACCCTTTTTAAATATTTTATTTATTTATTTGAGTGAAACAGAGAGAAAAAGAGAGAGTAAAAGAGAGAGAGAAAGGATGGATGGGCGCATCAGAGCCTCCTGCTGCTGCAAACAAACTCCAGATGCATGTGCCACTTTGTGCATCGGGCTTTATGTGGGTCCTGGGGAATTGAACCCAGGCCATCAGGCCTTGCAGGCCAGTTGTTTGTTTGTTTGTTTGTTTGTTTGTTTGTTTGTCTGAGGTAAGGTCTCACTCTAGCCCAGGTTGACCTGTAATCCACTATGTAGTCTCAGGCTGGCCTCGAACTCACAGCAATCCTCCTACCTAACCTCCCAAGTGTTGGAATTAAAGGCATGCACCACCATGCTGAGCTGACATTACCTATTTTAGTCCCCTCATTTTCCATTGAAGCCAAAGAGACAAAGCCCTCCTGGGGCCTGGGTCACTTGTACCCAAGCTCTCTAGCCAGGGATGTGGAGGAGCAGTGGTGATCACCTCCCCAGGTTTACCTCCAGCCATCCTCAGCTCTGTTCTGCATTGTGTCAACTATCCAGTTCCTCCTCTGCCCACTCCAGATCCTGTTCCCATGGCAACCAAGGTTACCTTTGCAGGACCAAAGTCTGCACCAGGTGCTCTTGTGCCTACAGCTGGCTCTGTGGCTTACTATTACCCCAAACAAGGCCCAAATGTCCTGGGACATGGCAGCCTGAAGTCCTGGAGCTGTGGCATCCAGCCCTGACTGTCCATCTTCCCAACACTGTTCTGCCTGGACTCCCGGGACCACCTGGCCACCAAGAGCCCAGTGTCACCCCTCAATCCCCACCTAGGGTTATGCTGGACTACTGTTTCCTGTTTCCACACACATCTTTTGACCAAGCCATCTCACTCTGATCATAAATCTGACTCCTGCTGGTCCTGGAAGTTTCTCTGCTGCCCCTAAATAGAACCCATCTTTTCCTCTGCCAGCATCCTCCCTTCCAGGGTGGTCTTGCCCTTCCCATGTACTGTGATGTCCTGGCAGGGTTGACAAAGATGGTCAGTCACCTAGACACATGTTTTTTTAAATCTTTTAATGTGTGTGCAGATTCACATGCATTTGAGTGCATGCATGTGTGTGTGTGGAGACCAGAGAAGAAATTTAAGTCATCCTCGGAAACATGGCTGGTTTTGGAGATATAATCTCTCTCTGATTGGGGACTTGCCTATCAGGCTAGCAAATCTCAGGGATCCTCCTGCCTCCATGTGTCCAGGGCTGGGATCTCAAGGGCACTCTGCCACAGGGGTCCTAGGGATCAAACTCAGCTTCTCATGCCTTCAAGGCAAGCACATGACCAACTTAGCTTTCTCCTCAGTTAGAGACACAGCTTGAAAGGTCCCTGCATCTTGGGTAGACCTGTAACCTGCAGATGTTCTTTTCTATCCTGGAATGTGACCGATGGGTTTGGAAGAGGTGAGACCTCTTCGCACCTCTTCGGTGCTTAGGCACCGCTGGCTCTGTGGCTGTGCTCCAGGCCCCTTTCCGAGATTTAGTGGCCACGCCTTGCTTCATAGGAGGAAAAGTGGCCAACCCAAGATGGAGACAGGGCCGTGAGATGGGGAGGGTTTGAATGGCAGGAATTACCTGCCTGCGTCTCCACGCTGGCTCCTCAGCCTCCAGTCAGGCTTTTTGCTTGTTCAAGAAACACCGCATATTCTCCCTCATATGCTGTCCTTAACCACGCTAACTGTAAACTCTATTCAGACTAGTAGAAAGAAGTGAGAGGTTATGAATGAGGGGTAAGGGATGGGGGTAGGGGAATGGCTTAAGCATGAGGATAAACCAAATTGGGTTCAAAATCATAAAATACTCGTGAGCATACTGTAACCTATTGAGCAAGTAGTGGGCGTTGTCCAGCAAAAGGGGCCATAAGCAGTAGGGGAGAGAGTCTAAGCCTGTGAATAATTGATCAGTCTGACAACCCCTGGTCCCAATCACCAGTTCCTTCCCTCACTGAACTCTTGACCAAAGTGACCCATGAGGTTCCAAAATCAAGACAGAATCCTGTTAAAGCTCTTGAATGCTCTCCCCAGGCCTGAGGCAAAACCCTGTTGCTGAAGAAACCACAGAATGCCATCGATCAGCATCGAGAGACCCTTCAAGGACCAGAATGGTATCCAGCCCCCAGACGGTAGTTAGTGTAGTGCTGGAAGCCACTTCATAAGCTGCCAGGGGAAGCTGGTCAATGACAGCTGGAGCAAACAGAGACCACTGGCATGAAACGCAGTCTGCTGCCCTGAGTAGGCTGACCACACCTCCTACTGGGAGACAACAGCGAACCAAGAAAGGAACACTTATGCAATGGAGGAGCCTGGGCCTGGGGGAGACAATCAACAGCTTTTAAATTTGGCCAAATATTCCACTTATATTTGAGGGGAAGTGAGGAGGAGCCATTAACTGGAACTGGGGACTTAGGGCAATATGCACTGGGAGCCAGACTCTTGGGCCCCCAAGGAGAGATGCACTATGGGAGTGATTGATGGAGAGGATACTAAAAATAGAATCTAGGTAATCCAGAATTGTGTGTATCTGTTAACCTATACTGATCTCACTCTCCAATGGAGATTGTGTTTGTATCGTTCAGAATGCAGCAAGAGAGCTGTGGCCCATCTAACCCTACTAATGGACTGTAGGCCGACAGCTGAGTGAGGTCCTGGCAAGAGATGAGCCACCACAGTCATACCGTGGAGGATCCATATGGAACCTCACAGAGAATGATGGGATGAACAAGGGACCCACAGCCATAGCCATTCAATCAACACAGGATAAGCCAATGAGACAGAAACCAACAATATTTAACACAAAGAACCCTAAGTTCTCAACATTAGAGTAGCCTTAATGCATTAGAGCAGCCTTAATACTCACCCACCATGACTCAGGGAACTGAGCGGAAGAGGGGGCGGAAAGATTGTGAGAGCCATGGTGGGGGAGAATATCCAGAGGCAAGACACCCCTTAGTAACAACATATTAGGGCCAGGAGAACCAGGCTGACTACTAGGCAATCCATGATCCCCTGCCCCAAGGACTGATCCAGACGGCCCACGAAGGAGGATACCCAGTTGATTGGGGATGGGGAAGAGGGGTATTGGGGAACTGGGGATAACAACTCATTGTTTGCTCATTAAATAATGTAACTCATTATGGACAATAAAAGAAAAGAAAAGAAAAGAAAAAAAGAAAGCTTGTGTTGAGTATCTGATCTTCTCAGCTATAGTGATCATTATAGCACTGTCCTCACAGCCTGCTTTCTTCTGTCTGTCCATTGCCTAGACTCCCTCCAGTAACATTGACCCTCACATCCCAAGATGAACTGCATTGGTTTGGATAGAACATGCACAGTACATACAGAGGGTGGTCAGAAAATATTAACTAAGGAAAAGAAGAAAGAGAAAATAAGGAAGGGTGGGAAAGAAGGAGAGAGAGATAGGAGTAGGGAAAGAAGACTCTAACCCATAGAGGCAACCGCACAGATCTAGTCTGGCCATTAGTCCACTGAGTATAACCAAACCTCTGTCCATCTGTGCCTTGGTCATCCTCTGTGCAGTGAGAATTCAACCTGGATATGAGCATGATATGGTAGTAAAGGAGAGAGGAGCCTCTTGAGGTTGCAAGAAGCAAGCTGTTGGAGGAGGTTGGGATTGGATGAACTCCAAACTTCTGTGTGAATCATGACTTCTGTCTGAATCGTGGATAGATCAAGTGGGGCCAGGATGAGTCCCCAAGCAATATCAAGTGGGTGCAGCCGAGCCCGGCAAAGCTGCTCAGAGTCTGAGGCAGAGAAATCGACTAGCTCAGGAATTCAAGACCAGGTTGAGTAGTCCAGAGAAACCCCTTTTCAAACAACATGTGACTCAGTTTCTTGGGCCCTTGACACTTAAATCTACAGTTTAGCAAGGTTGCCACTAGATGGCGCCAGGTCCAATTTGCAGCAGCACCTTTGGGTCCTAGAAAGTTACAAATTGGTGGGGCAGAAACAGGTATGAGGAGTTCTGTTCACCTGGAGCTCCCTTCCCTTCAGGCAGAGCCACACTCAGAAGACAGGTTGCCAGAAAACAGGCACCTCGCCCTCGTTCCCTTTTCTGGCCCTACATATTCTGAAACCCAAGGGAGACTATGCTAGAAGTCCCCTCCGGTTCCTAGGAGCTGGGTGGACAAGGTGTAGCAGAGACAGTTAGCAATGTTACCATTAGACTCTGAGTTGAAATAGACACGTGTAGATCTTACAATGGCTTAAGGCACAGAAGACAATTACAACAATCAGCCAGCTGTAAACCTGGATGATCAAAGCATCCCTCAGAGGTGAACCAGCAAGCCCATGAGTCCTGGTTCTGGCTGGGCCATGGTTCACATACACCAGTTCTTCAAGGCACCATGAGAGGACTTTCTTCCTGCTCCTCTATAGATTAATAATTGACTGTTCAGCTATCAGTTAATTTCTTTTTGCTGGGAACAAATAGCTGACCAGAGCAACTTAAGGAAGAGATTGTTTCAGCTTATGGCTTCAGAGGGTAGAGTCCATCATGAGGAGGAAATGACAGCAGGAGTGGTGAGCCATTCATCACATCAGCAGGCAAGAAGCAGAGAGGGAACAGCAAGAGGGGCTGGACTATTCAACCTCAAGACCCGCCTCACTCCCTCCAGCAAAGTTCCATCTCTGAAAGCTTCCACAACCTTCCCAAACCGTACCACCAGCAGGGGACCAAGTGTTCAAGTACACAAGCCAATGGTGGACATTTCACATCCAAACCACAGCACCCGGCCTCCAACGTCCCATTCTCCAGGATCAGCCTCCTGAATTAAATGTCAAAAACCATACTGCACACCATGGGCAGAACTCTGGCTGAAAATTCAGGGTGCAGAAGGAGTATTGATTGCCCCATCTGAGACACACACACACAGCAAGATCCCCTGGAGAGAAACCACTCTGAAAGCAAGTTCTCAAATACTCCATTGGGTGCACCCTCTGATGTGTCTGTCACCTCTCATTAGAGCTTTCCAACACACCAGGGACATGGGTGGGACCTCTGTGGACACTTCTGTGACCATTTAGTTGGCTTCTCACTGAGTTCATCTAGTGCCTGCTGCTTTGCATGGGTTAAAACAGGCTCTGGATGCTAATTCCTGACCACGACAGCAACTTCACACTCTATGGAATGGACACTTCCACTTACTTAATGTGCACTGGGCTGTGTGACAGTCACACCCAGCTCATTGACACACTTGCAAGTGCTCTGTTATGGGAGGGATCCTGAAGACTAGAGTGTGGAAACTGCGCCCAGGGAAAGGATGACCTTGAGCAGGCTCCCCAACTCCCTAACAAAGGCATCTCCATTTAATAGGAAATGGGAGCAGGAACATGTTCCCCACATCTTTGAATATTGGCACAATCCAATTCACTATAATGAAGCAAAAATTGCCAAGAAAATAAAACAAGGTGGGGCAGAGGGGCTGGTTCCTCACAAGTGAATTCTGCACTTTTGGTGGGGGCCACAGGTCTAGTGATGTTTGGAAAGAGGAATCTTGTTGCAGACTAGGCACAGCCAGTTTCTCCTGATCATATACACAATGGCCAGCTGTGGGTCTACATGGAGTCAGAGAGGTAACCCTCGCCCCTGCAGGGGAGTGGGGTAGCAAAGCTGCCTCCCTGCTTTGGGTGGACACCCAGGACTCAGAAACCCCCTGTCTACCTGCTAGCCCACCGTCTTGTCAACTGGCTTTGGGTAGAGTTAATGTGACCTCCTGGTAACTGTAAAAAAAAAAAACCTTCAAAACCAAGCCTTTTCCTTGAGAGATGGGACCATAGTGACTTCAACCTCATTGTGGCAAAATGGCAAGGCCTCCTTACCAGTTCCCTGAACCTCAAACACTGAGAAACAAAAATTAATTCTAGGGCTGAAGAGATGGCTTAGAGGATAAGGCATTTGCCTGCACAGCAGAAGGACCCAAGTTTGATTCCCCAGTGTTCACATAAAGTCAGATGCTCAAGGTGGCACATGCATCTGGAGTTCATTTACAGTGGCTGGAGGCCCTGGTGTGCCCATTCTCTCTCTCTCTCTCTCTCTCTCTCTCTCTCTCTCTCTCTCTCTCTCTCTCTCTCTCTCTCTCTCTTCCTCCCTCCCTCCCTCCCTCCCTCTTTCTCTCAAATAAATACATAAAATATTTTTAAAAATTAATTTTATGGAAAGTAGTTTGATACTCAATCACACTGCCAGAAAATAGGCCCTTGTTCTGAAATCAATAGCACTTAATCCATGGCCCTTCAGCCACCATACCAGGGAGGGGGGTGTCTTCTCTTCCTTGCCCAGGCCTGAGGAAAACAGATGACCATGCAGAAGCCATGCTAGAAACAGAGACAAGACTTGATGGGAGGAGAGTCCCACATGGGACAAGCTTGTGTCTGACTTCTCCAAGTGTCAGCAAGACCAATAATGACCCTATGCAACACTGGGTTCTTTCTCCTGGAGGGCCCCCTGAGTCAGGTATAAAGCCAAACTTTGCAAAAAAAAAAGGTGAAAAGAGACAGTCTTTGGTCAGCCATGTGATGGTGAATAATAACTGTAGGTCTAGCTGCAAAACATTTTAAGATCTATTACACCTGGACAGTGCAGGGGGTGACTGTGGCTATGTCTGCCAGAGAACCAGGAAGGTAGCAAGCATGCTCTAAAAATGGTTGAGTGGTTGAATCTGCACACAAGCCATGGACAGAGGTTTGGAAAACAAATGTGTGGTGTGGAGTGTTCTGTAATCTTTCTAAGAGAAAAATCCTAATCTTACACATTTTTCCATTTCCACAGTGTTGCAGTCAGCTTTCTAGTTGCTGCACAGAAAGAACCCAAGCAAAAGTGGCTTGTGGAGAAATGGATTTATTTTGGCTTGTGACTCAAGGGGAGACTCCATCCTGGCAGGGATAACGATGGCATGGGCAGAGGGGTGGACATCACCTCCGCCACAGCACTGCAAACAACGGCAGGAAGGTGTGCCAAACACTGGCAAGGGGAAGCTAGTTTATAACCCCATAATCCTGCCCCCAACAACACAGCTCCAGCAAGGTTATAAAACCCAAACTGCCATCAGCTGAGGATCTATCAATCAGAACACATTCGTTTGTTTGTGGGGGACACCTGGATCAAACCATGGCATGCGGGGTATGATTTGAATGTGAAATGTTTCCACAGGCTCATGTTTGACCACATGATCTCCAGCAGGGAGTGCTGTTTTTGAAGGTGTGGAACCTTTGGGAGGTAGAGCCTTGCAGGAGTAAGGGTGTCAATAGGGGCAGGTCTTAAGATCTCACTCTCTGCTTCCTGACTATGGGTTCGATGTGACCAACTGCTTCCTGGTGCTGTCACTATGTCTTCCCCAACATAATGGACTGTATTACCTCAAACTGTAAGCCACAATAAACCCCTTCTCAGTTAAGTTGCTTTTTGTCAGGCATTTGCTCACAGCAACAAGAAAAGTAACAAATACAGAATATTGATTGGTACCAAAAATTGTGACCACTACTGTGATCAACCTGACCATATTGTTCATATATGTTTCAAATTGATTTGTGGAAAGAATGTGAGGGTTTGGAAACATTGACTAGAGAAGCCCTAGAATGCTGTAGGCAGAACTTAAATAAGGGACAGTTCTGATGAGTGTTCAGAAGGCCAGAATGCTGAGAGACAGGCAGAAAGTAGAAACCTAGCCCTTGAGATGTCAGTGGGAAATGAAAATTCTATCAGAAACTAGGCTAAAGGGTATACACCTTACAACAGAAATCTGGCTTCATTCTCTCTGTGTCCTTAGGAAAGATTGAGTCTGAAATAAAAAATAGTGGACTAATATTTTGGGGGCTGAGGAAAATTTGAAGACAGTATAGCCTTCAGGCTGGGACATGGTTGTTGATCACTGTCCTCATCCAGGTCTGCCAGAGAAAGAGCAACACGTGGAGTAAAAATGCAAAGGTGTGCTGCAGTTTGGCGAAGAAAACACTGTGAGTTTAAAGCTGAAGACAAGGTAAGTGCTGAGAAAGCAACTATAATTGTCAAAGAGCTGTGCACCCTTGAAGAGAAACCTTTGGGGCTGGCAAGATGGCTCGGTGCATCAAGAGCTTGCCACAAGGGCTGGAGAGATTGCTCAGTGATTAAGGCACTTGCCTCCAGTGCCTAAGGCCCCAGGTTCAATTCCCCAGTACCCATATAAGCCAGACCCACAAGGTGGTGGCCCTGGTGTTCTCTCTCTCTCTCTCTCTCTCTCCTCTCTCTCTCTCTCTCTCTCTGTATATATATATATATATATATATATATATATATATATATATATATATATATATATATATACATATACATATACATATATATATATCTGCTTGAAAATTAATAAATAAAATATTTTAAAAAAGAGCTTGACACAAATGCATGAGTACCTTAGGGTATATCTCCAGAAACCATGTAAAGTCAGATGCTATAGTGCTAGCCTCTGTAATCCCAGCATGCCTACGGTGAGAAGCAAACTGGAGACAGGAGAATTGCCTGGAAGCTTGTGGGCCACCTAACCTAGCATTTACTGCAGTGAACAATGACAGACTCTGCCTCAAAAAATATGGTAGAAGGTAAGGATCAACAATGAAGTTGTCCTCTGACCTCAACACATGAGGTATGGCTTACATGTGCACACACACACACACACACACACACACACACACACACACACACACACACACACCAAAATGAATAAACAAATAAAAAGTGACAAAATCCTGTGTTCTGCACTGTGACAATAGGAAAGGTGCCCAGAAGGCAAGACCCCACCTATCAATGGTTCCAAATTGTGAAAATTCAAGTCTATTTGAAAAACAGAGCCTGAAAAGAGAAAGCCACTAAAGGGATTTCCTGCTCTAAGATAACTGCCTAGGAAAGTGCATACTCAGATTCAACCACTGAGGCACACAGAGGTCATGACAGCTAGAATAAAAGCAGGCCGGACCACATCAGAAGTTGGTAGCAGAATCATTCACAGGGTACTGATTTTGTAGGCTCTAATGCGTGTGTGTGTGAGAGAGAGAGAGAGAGAAAGGGGGGGGGGCTCATTGTTGCAGTTACTTTCTCATTGCTTGTACAGACAACTAACCAGAAGCAGCTTATGGGAGAAAAGGGTTTATTCAGGCCTACAGATTCAGGGGAACTTCCATCAGGGCAGAAACTGAATTTCTTCCACAGATTCAAAGCAGAGAGACATCATCAAAGAGCAAGAAAACAGGAACAGCCAGAGCTCCAACCAGCTCTTTACACACATTAGGGCTGGACTAAAAGATCCATCCCCAGTGACACCTCCTTCAGCAGGCTACTGGAGGTTTAAATGGGAAGCTTAACCATAATCAAAACCCCTGAGGCTGCAGCGGATATACATTCACATTCAAACCACCACAGACATGGAGGCTTACACCAAGGTTCTACAAAATTTATGAGGCCAGTCAATATATGATCTAGTCAGATTCTCTGAAAGAAGGCTCTGAGAGGCATGAAGCGGTGAAGGTGTAGCCAAAATTTCCAAGGAGAACACAAGATGTTAGGGATATCAGACCCATGGGCTATATGTCCAGAAAAGCTGCAGAAAAGAACAGAGCCAGCCTAAAAGAGAAGTCACATGTGCTGTGGGCAGCAATGATGCAGAAATGGAACTGGCCAAGGCCACAAGAGCCCACATGTTTATATGCCAAGCCCCAGCTGTCAAACATGTCAATGTGATAGACTGGATGCTTGGGTCCCCACAAATTCACAGTTGGCATTCTAACCTTCTAAGATACTGAAATTAGGAGATGAGCCTGTGGAGGTTATCAGAGAAAAGAGAAAGAACATGTCCCTTCGGAGGTGGGTGACCTAATTTAAAATACTCACATAAGGACCTCTCCCACATCCAACCAGGTGGGGACACAGTCAAAAGGCAACTCTGTGAATCAGGTGGGGACACAGTGAAAAGGCACCTCTGTGAACCAGATGGGAACAGAGTGAGATAGTGACTCTGAGAAACAGGTGGGAACACAATGAGATAGTGATTCTGTGAACCAGAAGGGGACACAGTGAGGAGGAGCCTCTGTGAACCACCAGGTAGGGACAAAGTACGATGGTGATTCTGTGAACCAGGTGAGGTCACAGTGAGATGGTGATTCTGTGAACCAGGTGAGGTCTCAGTGAGATGGTGATTCAGGGAACCAGGTGGGGACACATGAGGAGGTGCCTCTGTGAAACTGGTGGGAACACAGTGAAATGGTGATTCTGTGAACTAGGTGAGGACACAGTAAGATGTTGATTCTGTGAACCAGGAGAGTAGACAATGAGCTGCTGACACTGTGAACCAGATGGGGAAACAGTGAGAAGGCACCACTCTGACCCAGCTGTTGACACACATGGTGATACTGTGAACAAGGTGAGGACACAGTGAGATTGTGACTCTGTGAACCAGGTGGGGCCACAGTGAGGAGGTGCCTCTGTTAACCAGGTGAGGACACAGGGTGTTGTTGACTATGTGAACCAGGTGAGGTCACAGTGAGATGGTGATTCCATGAACCAGTTAAGGTCTCAGTAAGATGGTGACTCTGTGTGATAATTTGAATAATGTCCCCCAACAGAATTTATTATAATTGTGTTTATTAAATTGTTAATTGTCTCCAGCCAGTTCTGGCTGGAGGAGGTGTGTCACCTTGGCCAGATCCTAGAGTTCAGCCCTAAGATGTTTCTGCAGTGGGTCTGGAATTCTAGCTATACATATGCAAAAAGCAGTCTGAGCTCAAGCCTGGAGTTCCTCTTGTTTGCTAGTTGGGAGTGTGCTTGCCTGCTTGCTTCTGGAGGTGCTGTCACTGATTCTGCTTGCTCCTGTGAAAAGGGAGCCAGCTTTTTTCCTTAACTTCCCCTGGATCTGTTGCTTCAATAAATATTTTCCTCCCCCAAATTGTGCCTAGTTTGGAGATTCATCCCAGAAACGTGTGGCTGACTATGACAGATTTGGTAACAGAGTGTGGGATGATTTGCTGAGATGTTATCTGACCATGTGAACTTCGATCTTCTGGAACTTGTGTGCTGGAGGCATGGACATGGATTTGATACTTGCAACTGAAGATGCCTTCCAGAGCAGTAAGTCAAGTTTTATGGACTATTCTGGTGAGAATTTGGAAATGTTCAGTGCAGAGAGAATTGCATCTGGAGGCTTGGCTTGTGAACTTTCTAAGGGGAAGGAGAGACTGCAGAAAACTTTAATAGAAGTGTGTGCCTGGGCCAAGGGGTGGATGCGTCCTACTGTCCATGCCCAGAGAGTTTGACCAAGGCTGAATTTAAGAAATGGACTGGGTGATTGGCTATGGATATGGGACTGAGATTTAAGATTTGAAGTTAGAAAAACCTCAAAGCAAGTTTAACTTACTGGCAGAGACTGGCTTTTAATTATGGCCCAACTGCTTTACATTGAAACAATGGAGAGATGCCTGAGGTATTTCCAACCAGGAAGGACAGAAAGATGGACTGTGCAGACTCTTTGGAAAGAAAATCACTGAAAGAAAGGAATCTGCTCTTCAAGGTCACATTTATTTTGTCCCTGAATTAACAACATGGCTGGGTCCTGCATACCTGGTACTGTGTTTGGAAGCATGAGGAATGCATGCGTGGAGTGGGTCGTGAAGTGCACACGGTTCCAGGAGTCGATGCTGATAGGCAGTATTTGGAACAGGGTGTGACGTCCCTGGCTGGCAAGTGAAGCCATTGACAGGTGGAGTGTGGTTTGCAATGGAGACCCAAAGATACTTTGGACATACCAGGACTGTGCAAGGGCTACCATGGCATTATATGTTAAAAACTTTGTAACTTGTTTTGATTTTACAAAATTTAAAGTTTATGAAGACTGTGGGGCCTTTAAAGTTGAACTAAACATAATATAGATAATTATAATTCTATTGGGGGCCAGGGGTGGATTGTGGTAGTTTGAATAATGTCCCCCAATAGAATTTCTTATAATTGTACTTATTAAATTGTTATTGTCTCCAGCCAGTTCTGGCTGGAGGAGGTGTGTCACCTTGGCCAGATCCTAGAGTTCAACCCTAAGGTGTTTCTGGGGTGTGTCTGGAATTCTAGCTATACATATGCTAAAAGCAGTCTGAGCTCAAGCCTGGAGTTCCTCTTGTTTGCTAGTTGGGTGTGTGCTTGCTTGCTTACTTCTGGAGATGCTAGGTCTCTGTCTCTGCTTGCTTCTGTGAAAAGGGAGCCAGCTTTTTTCCTTAACTTCCCCTGGATCTGTTGCTTCAATAAATATTTTCCTCCCCCAAATTGTGCCTGGTTTGGAGATTCATCCCAGCAACGTATGGCTGACTACGACACTCTGTGAAACAGTTGAGATCACAATGATATGGTGATTTTGTGAATCAGATGGGGACACAATGAGGATGTAAATTTGAAAACCAGGTGCGGACACAGAGAGGGGACACCTCTGTGAACCAGGTGGGGACACAGTGAGATGGTGATTCTGTGAACCAGGTAGGGACACAGTGAGGAGGTGCCTCTGTGAACAAGGTGAGGACACAGTGAGATAGATATTCTATGAACCAGGTGGGGACACAGTTAGATGGTGAATCTGTGAACCAGGTGACGTCACAGTGAGATCATGATTCTGTGAACCATGTGAGGACACCGTGAGATGGTGATACTGTGACCAGGTGAGGACACAATGAGATGGTGATAATGTGAACCAGGTGGGAACAAAGTGAGATGGTGATTCTGTTAACCAGGTGAAGACAGTGTGATGGTGATTCTGTGAACAAGGTGGGGACACAGTGAGATTGTGTCTCTGTGAACCAGGTGGTGTCACAGTGAGGAGGTACCTCTGTGAACCAAGTGAGGACACAGGGTGATGGTGACTATGTGAACCAGGTGAGGTCACAGTGAGATGGTGATTCCATGAACCAGTTGAGGTCACAGTAAGATGGTGACTCTGTGAAACAGATGAGGTCACAATGATATGGTGATTCTGTGAATCAGGTGGGGACACAGTGAGGACCTACATCGCACTGAGTGAATGAAGCACACAGGCTTATTGAGCCTCATGGTGATGCTGGTAGCCTCAACTCTCTCATTCAGGGCACTGGAGGCAGAGGCCAGACTGCAGGGTGTAGGGATAGAGTCCATGGCAAAAGAGGTGGTCACTGTCAGGAAGTCAGCCACTCGACAATGTCCCCTTTTGGGAAGGGCACCAGTGAGGAGTAGTTGGAACCAGTCCCACTAGGGTAGGTCAGGACCTGATGTTAAGCCAGTGGTTAGACCCAAGACATGCTTTCTTTAGAATTCTCCAGAACATCTACAAGTGGGTTACAAGTGAGGAAAATGAAAGCTATTTATGGTTGCTTCCCAAGGTGTCCTGGGGGGCAGTACCAGGCACAGAACTGGCGCACAGCCGGTCCTTCTACTCATAGTGTCAGGTTTCTCATCTGTAATGTGGAATGCATCAGCACCCACGCGTGATGTTTAATACTGTCGGTTTGACAGAATCTACTATCAACTAGGAGACAAACCTCTAGGCATTTGTGCTAAGCTGAATTAGGCATGTTCCACAAACTCACATGTTTTGAATGCTTGATCCCCAGGGGATGGGGATTTTAGGGGGTGGAACCTTGCTGGAGGTGTGGTTGGGGACAGGCTTAGGGATGTTGTAGCCAGCTCCCATTTGCTAGACTTTGGCTCACTCTCCTGCTACTGTTGATGTTGGTAAGGAGGTGATGTCCAGCCTCTACTCCATCATCATTCCCTGCCATCATGGAGCTTCCCCTCAAAGACTTCAAAGGAAAATAAACCCTTTCCTCCCATCAGCTGCTTCTGGTCAGGTGCTTTGTGTCAACAACAAGAAGGTAACTATGACAGCTTGTCTGTGAGGAAGTTTCTAGATTAGATTAACAGAGATGGGAAGACCTCCCCTAACTATGGGTGGCACCATCCATGGACTGGGGTCCCAGACTGAATAGAAAGAAAGAGATGGCTAAACACCAGCATTCATCTCTCTACTTCCTGACTGGATGGAATAGGACCAGACAGGCTGCTTCACACTCCTGCCGCATCCCTTCCCCACTGCGAGGGACTGTACTTTCTGAAACTGTAAACTATTTTAAAACCTTCCTCCCTCAAATTGCATCCTGTCAGGTATTATGTTGCAACAAGGAAAGTCACTGTGCACTATATAAGTGGATGACTGTGCAAATTAAATTCACTTCCTCGTGCAAAGCACTGGGGGAAAAAAAGCCTAGTTCTCCACTAAGACCCGGTGTTCACATCTGTGACTGTTCACATCTCCACACGTCACTGGGATTGTCATCACAAGGATGGCCACCACTGCCACCATTGCCCAGTCACTGACTCCAAGACCCAACCAAGGACCTTTCTCTGCTTCCCACATTCAGACCTGAGGGAAGCAAGCCCTACAGTAGTGAGAACATGATAGAGTTCACCCCACAAAACCAAGACAAAATCAAGAGGAAAATGAGAGGCATTGAGGAAGGAGCAATCAGGGAGCCAGGGAGACCTAAGTCTGCTGATGTCTATTGAAACAACCATGGAACAGATGAAGGGTGAGTTCTGATATCCTTCAAGTGAGTATCACAGAAAACCTTAACTTGGAATGTTTTTTTTTTTTTTCTCGGTGCCCTGTTTGTGTTTTGTGAGGAAATACGGAAGGTGTGTTAGCATAGCCTGCTAGGAATATCACTGTGCTCTTAGCTTTATTTCTATGTTTTTCTCTGATACCAAAATAGTCAGTAAATAATATTTTTCAAACAAAAATGGCACAGTGAGAAAAAGGGTCTGGATGAGGGTGGGGCTGTGGTTTCCACAGGGCCTGACTTGCCTGTCATCTATGATCTTGGCACTTACCATGTTTCTGGTTTGCTCCAGTTGAGTTTTCTGATGCCCTCTCAAAGCCCCTAGCCACGCTGTCTCTGGGCACTGTTGGTGGAAGCAGAGGTGGTACATGTGAGGATTACACAGAGAAACTTGTGTGATGAGCAGAACCTCTGAACTATGCCAGAGTGTCCACTTAGGGAAGAGACTCTTCTGGCAGCTTTGGGTGTTCCAGGGACAGCTGCTGGAACCTGGAGCCCAGTATGCAGCCATCAGGCATGGCACCACCTACTGTGTACATCCTCACTTCTGATGATGCCCAGGTTGGCAGGCTGAGGGAACAGGGGAAGAAGACATTGCAGGGATGCAGCTCAGCGGCAAGCACGAGGCCCCTGGTTCAGTCCTCAGTGATATAAAAAAGAAAAAAGTAGGGGCTGGAGAGACAGTTCAGTGGTTAAAGCATTTGCCTGCAAATTCTAAGGACTTGAGTTCAATTCCCCAGTGCCCACGTAAAGCCAGATGTACATGACTCCAGAGTTTATTTGCAATGGCTGGAGGCCCTGGTGTGCCCATTTTTTCTCTCTCTCTCTCTCTGTTTGCAAATGAATAAATAAAAGTACAAAAAGAAAAGAAAAATGAACAGGGGTGAATTTACAAAGGAGAAAAGAAATAAAATGCTGAATTTAAGCTTTGCCAAATTAACATCTGACCATGCAGACAGGAAGAGTGCTTGGCTTCATTCTGAAAGTTATTAACACAGAGAGACCTTGGGCTTCCAGGTCAGGGTGACTGACTTCTAGAAAATTCAGAGAAGAGATGACCATCCAGTTATCCAGACATCAGCACACCCTGTTTGCTAAGCTTTGCATGGTTTGGAAGGCTCCATAAAGAGAGGCTGAGAGTTGGTGGGAAGCGGCCCCCGATGGTTGAAACAGGGTGAGCTGGGAGTTAGAATTTAGATAATGCCCAGCAAAATTCTAATGCACCCCAAAATTTGAGGAGTGCCAGATTCTTGTCTACAAAGTTAAAGAATTAAAATCATAGACAACCAGATATTAAGGTATAGACTTTATTATTTAAGGGAACATGGGAAGTTACAGAGTTCTCCAGCCACCAGTGTGGGGAGAAAATGTGGAGAGTTTAACAGAATTTTGTTTAGCTTAACAAGCAGTAGAAGAAAAAAAAGATAACAGAGGGCTCCCGTCATGAGAAGGAGAGGTTCATGAGGGAAAAATCTAGAGCCTTCCCTGACCCCAGTCATTAGCTGGGGTGGGGGTAGGCCTTACTTTTCTAAGGCCTGGAGATTCAGAGGTCCTTCTACTAGCTTGCCATGTGGGGAAGAGAGGGCTTTCTTCTAGGGAAGTTAATTTAAGTTTTCCCCAGGTGAATCAGAGAGTCAGCTGATTGGTTCATATCTGACCAATCAGTTTTAGCACCTAGGTTGTAACTTTAACTAGACACCTCCCACTCAACGGGAGGGGTTTCTCTGCAGACGCCTGACCCATCACAATAGTGACTCACACCTGCACTTGGATTGGCACAGTCTGGCTTGTGTCTCCCAGACTTATTCTCCACTTATCATTTGCCATTGGTAAAATAAGACCATACAGAGACAAAGCCCAACTCTCATATTCCCAAATAGCAAACAAACAAAACCAGCATTTGATACCCTCAGCTGTGTTTCCCTGGCTGAGAAACAAAGAAGTGCTTTTAAATAATCCCACAGACACACATAGATGTTCACCCACAAAAGAAACTCATGTTAGGGATCTATGTCAACACGTTCATAAGCCCTCACTCCCTGCAGATCAAAGTGTTATTCTCTTCTTTCTTCAAAACTCAAAGTTTGTCTTGTCAGATGCCTCGAGCACCTTCTCAGAGGGGCATGCTGGGAATGTCAAGGTCTGGAAGGAGTTGCTAGCAAAGGAGATGCACATTAAAGTCATCTAGAACAGCAATGCATGGTAAACAAAAGTGCATCATCTTCCAACATTCTCAGGAGCATGCTGGTCCTAAGAGTCCCACAGTGCTCCAGGCTACTTCCTAATTCACAGGATGAATTCTCTGCCAGGCGTTTCATCTAAATCAGTCTCACTCAAGGTCGTTGCTGATGGATTTATAGCTTTTGGTGGAATTCTGTTGATTTTTTGTGTTTCTTATATTATAACGTAGAGGTTTTTGCATCTTGAATTAATTCAATGCTTGGGTTTCCTAATTATCTGTGGTGTTCTTGGAAATGTAGATCAGAAGTGGGAGCCTAGGGTGCCAGGTGAGGCTCTTATATTACTCCCAGATTGACAATAGAAGTGACCCAATGAGTTGTAGTTGCCGGCTATACAAAGATTCTCCTAGGCTGGGGGCAAAATACAGTTCTAATATGCAAATGGGTGATATACACACATGAACAAAACCAGGACAGAGTATTTATGCAGGAGCAGGGATTAAACAGGTATCTAACAAAGCCAAAGTTCCTAAGGGTGTGTGTTAACTCACACCCTTAATCCTGTTGACTGGGAGGCTGAGTTTCCTGGTTTATGCTGGGTTCCAGATCTGCCTAGGAGCAAGTAAGGCCCTGCTCCAAGAAAGACAGAAAAAGACAAGAGGCACTTTACATCAAGAGGTATCAAAAGCAGCAACTTCACTGGGAAAACCCAGCTCGTGTAAGAACGACAAAGCTGACCACCAGTCCATCCATCAACTCCAGAGGAGCCTGCTTCCTTTTGTGATGGTTTCCAGTCTCACTAAAGTTGAGTGAAGCTGGTTCCCTCTTTGTTGGGCTGTGGGCTTGGGTCTGTGGATTTGCTGTTTAGATCCACCGTGCTAGATGTGTGTGGTCCCAGGTCTCCAGATGTTCCAGGTGCTCATGGTTTGGGGGAGGGAAGGGTGCCTGAACTTGTTGCAGAGGGGCTGCCAGGCTCCCAGATATCTTCTTCGGGTTTTTGGACTTTGTAATGTCGGTGTGAGTGGAGAATTATGTCACCATGGTTCTGCTCTGCCAAGTTAGGCAGCTCCTAGGTATGTGTAGCTCCTCCCAGCCTGCTGCTGGAGCTGCCAACCATGGACCACCTGAGAGGTTCCTGGTTGGATGTATGTTTTCTAGAAGCTCCAGATCTCTCCTGTTTCTCTGCTGGAGCTAAAAAATTTCTTACGCACCTTCACTTCTTGGTAGAAGAGTATATTCTGGATTTTTTCTGCCTCCCCACCCCCGCCTTGGTTGCATTTGCTGCCATCTTAACTGGAAACCCAAACTTAGTTCCTCCAGCAGGATGAATAGGATCCATACTCAGGGCTCCAGGAGCCTGCCCACTCCCCATCCCACAGCCCCTGTCCCCCAGAGCAATCTGCTTTGGCAAGCAGCTAGGAGCTCCCTGTCCAGTTTCCTAGCCCCATTCAGCACTGGTGATCAAATGAGAATAGGACACAAATGTCCTAATGTGTCCTGGCACAGCAGGGCTGTCCAAGTCCAGATGCTCACCAGCTGTACTGGATCTGGTGCCTCCTACTGTCCATCAACTACACCCTCAATTTCCACTCAAGGTACCTCAGCCCAAAGGTCCAAGTCCATCAGTGTTGGCCATTGAGCTGTGTGTCACCGTTCTTGGTCACCAGCTTCCTGGAGTGTCCTCCTCTGAGCTCCTCTCCACCACTTTTGAATCCACAATGTCTCCAGACATTTCCAAATGTCCCCTGGGGCTGCAGTCAGGAACCTCCTCATCCAGGCACTTAGTCTTGCTCCAACAGAAGAGTCATGTTCATAAGCACACAACTCGGTGTTCTTGTTGGATGGTTTTGAGCATAAACTAAATAGTATATGTCAGGACTCTAGAGAAGAAATGAATAACAAGATCAATGTGCTGAGTAAAATAAATATTTAACCATTCTAAAGCAGAAAATGATCTAAAATGATATACACTTTGTTATTCCTTTTGTAGGCCTTGGGACCTGAGCTTGTATTGAACTTGGAGGACACCAGAGGACTGTTGGCCTTTGGTGCTCTGTTTGTCCTTGACTTGTACCCAAACCTGCAGGAAGCCTGATGCATCTAGAAGACATCGTTTAGATCTCGGAGAATACAGGCACTTTCACTAACGTCATGTCTCCCAGGAAAGAAGAGCCATGTTACTGGTTCAGTGGTCAGTGTTCCTCACAGACGCCATTCTTAAGTGCTTTGAAAGACCTCCCCATCAGGTCTTCCAAGAGAGGAAGAGGTATAGAGAAAGGGGGAAGGACAGAGGGCCACGAGTGACGTGAAAGCAGAAGAGAGACTAGGAGGGGAGAGGTGACAAGGGAGAGGAAAGGAAAGAAAAAGAATATATGAAAAAACACCACTAGGAACCCTAACTACCTGTATGTCTGTATGCTAAAAAAGAAATGAATGAATGAATAAATAAATAAGGGCTGGAGAGATGACTCAGCAGTTAAGGCACCAGGTTGAATTCCCCAGTACCTACACAAGGCCAGATGCACAAGGGGGTGTATGCATCTGGAGTTTGTTTGCAGTGGCTAAAGGCCTTGGTGCACCCATTGTCTCTGTCTCTCTCTCTCCTTGTAAATCAATAAATAAAATATTCAAAAGTAATAATAAAAATAAATTTTTAAAAAGAAAGCTACCAAGGCCAGATTTTCTCCAGCTGTGACCTGTCTCTGCAGAGACAGCTGAGTTCTGTTGAGGCATGGTCACCGCTGGGCGGCTGACCCTAGAAGGAGTCTTCCATGATGCGCCACTCAGCAGCTTCTCCCCTGGGATTCTCCTACTCAAATGACTCACAACCTGTGACTCATGCTCCGTGATGCTTTCCATGGAGGCCACGACACAGTCATTCAGGCTTCATGTCTGCCAGAGTGTGAATGTGTGTGTGTGTGTATGTGTGTGTCCTTTCTAACAAAGGCTCCTGGGAATCACCACATGAGCCCCATATTCACAACAGTGTCTAGGTTCCTCCATTGGTTATCCAGTGCCAACAGGAGCCAATAGCCCTGTAGCCTTAGGTGGCCCAGGCCCACTGGGACTGAGTGAGGCTCAGCTCTGCAGCCTTCGCTCACTTTGAGGACATGCTTTTGTCCCTTCCCCTGGTCCAATCCATTCTATCTCCAAATGACTGTGCTGTTCTCAAAGATGTACAGAAACTCACTGCACAAAGCACCATAGAGCCAAATTCCACCACGGGCTGTACATCCCGGATCCTGGACACGGATGGTGGGAAGGTTATAAAGAGATGAGCTTAGCTCTAGCATTCTTGGTTGTTAAATAATATTCTTTGTGACTTGCAAAAAAAGGGGAACGCAGTGAGGAATTATCAGTGCCTCCTCCACAGAAGTAATCTACACGTGTTTATTTAATAAACAGAAGACGGCTTTATTATACGCATTTGATTTCCATATGCAGTCATTTCCTTATCTGTCACTTGTATCTAAGCAGGGTGCTTTATACGGATCTGAAAATGAAAAATCCCACACCGGGCACAGGAAACTCATTTAACGTCGAGAGCAGTCAAAATCAAGATTTCTTTATTTGTAGTAACAACGCTGTTAAATCAGAAAATTACTCTCCCTTTCTGCACGTCCTTCTTCCTTTACAACTCAGCTGTTTGATCATAAATTGTGGAAGGCTGGGACTTGTCTCCTCCACTTTCCACACTGGCCGAGACAGATTAAAAACTCTGCACACCACCGGCCGGTCTCGGCATACCATTAGCATATATATGAGATTTGAGACATTTTCTAATATTCTCCAGCAAAACTCATCTGTCAGCCAGGTGATGAATTATAAAAACTCTTAGCTTGTTTAGGAAATAAAGGGGAGGGAGGAGAAAAGGAGGAGAGAGGGAGATGAAAGGACATAGACCCACCTTTCCCTTCCCACCGTGTGATGGGCCCCAAGTCTCTGTCATGTCCCTGGAGGGAGAGAGACTTCCAGACATGTTTGACCAACAGGGAGACCATGACCACCAGCCCACAGCCTGGGCTTACTGACACAGTCCCAGCTGGAGATGAGCGACTGTCACTCTGGTTCAGGATTGTACTTCTGACTCCTGTGCCTCCTTTCAGGGTGAATCAAGTGTTAGGATTGGGAGTTTGAGGTGTGTCTGTCCATCCCAGGTTTACTGCAGGTAGGCTGAGGCTTCAGGAGAGAGGAGAATGCTGGCCCCATGGGCTCCATGTCCCCAGAACTTCTGCACATGGTCCAGGTGCACCCAGAGAGCAGCTGTGGAATGAGGCTGCAGTGTGTCACAAGTGAGTCTTGTACAAAGGGACCTCAGTATGACCTGCTTCGTGCCTCCAAATTGTCTGGAATCTGTGTGACACGAGGTATTGCCACCAGATACACTAACCATTCCAGTCTGGAGTCTTGCAGGGGTGGCGAGGGGAGGGCGGCTGTGGGAGCTCAGGCAGCAGCCAGCCCTTTATTGGAAATCTTGACTTTCTACTGTGCTGATCACAGCAGGAACGAGGCCCCAATGGTCCCCCAGATGACAACACAGGTTAGCCTCCAGCCCTCTGGTATTTCTGAGCACCTGGGCTATAGGGCTTTCCCAACAGGCACAGCTCACCTTGGAAACACAGGCTCTCTCTGGCCTCACATCTCTAGAATCCTAGATGGGTTTCTTATGTGATTTGCATGTACACATCACCAATACAGTGGTAAATACACATTACAGTGAATCTTTGCTTACATCTATGTCCTTTTTAAAACTTTATTTATTTATTTATTATTTGTACGCCGAGAGAAATAGAAAAGAGACAGACAGAATGGATGTGCCCAGGGCCTCCAGCCTCTACAAATAAATTCCAGATTCATGTGCTACTTTGTGTATCTGGCTTTACGTGGGTACTAGGGAATTAGGCTCTGCAGGCAAGCACCTTAACTGCTGATCCATCTCATCAGCCCCCATCTGTGTTTTTTCTACTAAAAGGGCAGGACCTGCCCATGGCTTGCTGATTCCTTGGACCATAAATACCACCCAGGAAGGCAGCCCTCAGTGCTGCATGACACAGACAGATGCAATGGATGGTAGCACTTGGACTTGGGACAATGCTTACACATGTCCACAAGGCAAGATTCGGTGACAAGAACCTTAGGAGGCATACTTGGTGAGAGTGACAATACTTTTCTTGATTTCCAGTGTCAGTCCAGCACACATGAAGGGTTGTGGGCTCACACCACTGTGACAGATGCTCAGGAGACTAAATGAGAACAGTCTTCGGGAAGCAGATGGACTGTGGCCTCCTGTGATGGCCTCGGCTCACAAGATGCAGAGATGCCACTGAGGGCGTTAGATGGTCACAGCAAAGAGGAAGAACACACGAGGGCATGTATAGATACGGGCATGTTCAAAGCGATGGCAGTTTGCACCCAAGTCACAGAGAGCAAGAAGGTGTCATCATTTCATCGCTGGCTCCTCCACAGCTCCTGCCATTGCCAGTCCCACCAGCACCGGAAATGAAATGGCAACAGTGACTCAGTCATGGATGGGGTCATTCACCACTGTGAGGAAATAATCTGGGATAGTAAAGTGTCTCCAAGGAGACAATGAGCAGAGAGAATGGCTTGACCATCTGACACCATCTGAATCCGTAATGCATATGAGGTCCTGTGACTGTGTGATGACTTTGGAGTCCTCTGGAGACCAGCTGCGGGAAGTGCTCTCTGACTCACACAGCTTCCGCAGACACCATATCCTCACACTTCTCTGCAACCAGTCAGTAATTATCTCCTGTGATGGCTAAGCTCTGTCTTCAACTTGATCATCTTAAAAATACAACGGGAGGAGCTGAAGAGATGACTCAGCATTTACGACACTTGCCTGCAAAACCTAATGACCTGAGTTCGATTCCACAGTGCCCACATAAAGCCAGATGCACACAGTGGCACATGCATCTGGAGTTTGATCACTGTGACTAGAGACCCTGGCATGCCTATTCTCTCTCTCTCTCTCTCTCTCTCTCTCTCTCTCTCTCTCTCTCTCTCTCTCTCTCTCTCTCTCTCTCTCTCTCTCCCTGCAAATAAATAAATGAAAATATTTATACAAAAAAACAGCTGAAACCACACCTCTTGGTTGGGTCTGTGAGGGTGTTGTATTGGATGCTAACTCAGACAAGGCCACTCTGTGAGCAAGATGGAGTCAGACAAAATCAACCACTCTACAGTGTCCTGTGAGCACAAAGCATGAACACTGACCCATAGATGGCCACAGGTAACCACCAGAGGCCACAGCCTCCTCAGCAACTGTGGTCTTGGCCCACCTCAAGCTCCTCCTCCCAGATAGGATTTACACATTGAGTGAAGCCCCAAAATACCTGCAGAGCCCAGGTCTCAGTCCTGAAGTGGGTCTCCACCACTCCTAGAGCATTTCTCCACAGTGAGGACCATCCATCTGTCTAGTCAGGCATGTTCTGTGAGCTGAGTTGCAGCCTGATGTCCACCCACCTGACACAGCAAAAGCTAATGTCACCACACCAGCTCAGGCTATCCTGTCAGTAGATCGTGGATCCCATGACCTCTCATAAAGATGACTCAGGTTTCGTGTTAAGTCAGCACAGAGGATGCCAGACCATCTCAGGGAACGATACTATAACCCCCTTCCTCAAGGCCAACATCATAGTGTCCCGAAAGATTTAATGTCATTGTCATTTTTTGTCTGGGTTTTGTAAGTGTCAAGTTGATTTTTGAAAAGGAAAAATAATGTAAACTATTCTAGAGGTTTTAATCATAAGATATTCAATTTTACTGAATACTGTTTCTGTATCAGTTTACATAAATGATGGGACTTTGACCATTGGGTACTTTATTGATTTGTGTACATTAAAATGCCCATACATCTCTGGAATAAATCCAACTTTACCACAGTGTTATAGGCACAGTCCTGAATCTCCAGGGACATCCACTGACGTTTTCCAGGTACTTGTGTCCAAGGACAAAGATTTGAACCAGGGACACATGGTTATTAATAGAAAAAGAGACAGCTTATATGAGAGAGAAAGGCCCTCCTCAGACTGGAAATGGACTAGCAAGCTGGGGAAAGACCCAGCAAAGGAGTGGGGTCATGACTCTCATGGCCCCTTATAGATGGTTGACATAGCATCCATGCAGGGAGCCGGGACGATCGCCATTACAAGATGGCGCCCACTTCCTTGCAGCTAAGTGGTAAACAACTCCATATTAGGCAATGCTTTGAGAAAGACGTGCCTTTGGCTCTGCGCATGTGTGAGTTATATAACTGTCCCTAGCCAATCTCGTGGCGCCTGGTGGTGGCAAGCTGGTATCAGCCAATCATGGGGCGACCCATGTCCTTAATCCATATATAAGTAGCTGACTTCTAGCGCTCGAGCCCCCCCCCCTCGCTTCCTGCTCTCCCTTCAATCAAAAGGCTCTCCAATAAAGTGTGATTTGAGAAGAATCCTTGAGGGGTGGTTGTTCTTCCTCGCAAGGAGCTCGCCGCACATCCACCTCTTACAGGTTCGTATATGGCAGGCTTTTTCTTTTCTTTTTTAATTTTATCTTTATTGCCCAAAATCCAAAGTTAGATACATTGATTAAGTAAATATTGTGATTATATTCCCTTTTCCTCCCCCCTTCCCCCTGGTCCCCAATCCACTGGGTATCCTCCTCGGTGGGCACACTGGATCAATCCATGTGGCAAGGGGTTATGGACAGCACAGGAGGCAACAAGGTTGCCCCCCACTTTATGAATTGTAGCTGAGGGGGGTAATGTTTCTGGATAATCTCACCCACCATGGCTCTTACAATCTTTCCGGCCCCTCTTCCGCTCAGTTTCCTGAGTCATGGAAGGTGAGTTAAATCTGTTTCATTGTTGTTGTTGTGACCTTAAGAGTCTCTGTGCTTCTACTTTAAGTTGTGTTGGAAGTCGTTGGTGTCTGTCTCGCTGACTTATCCTGGGAAGACTGATTGGCTGTGGTTATAGGTCTCTTTCTTGCCCCGCCACTGTCTCAAGTGTTTCACTTGGGGCTACATGATAGGCCTGGGGTGGTTCATCTCTTGCTAGGATGTCAGAATAGGCTTCTTTTCAGTCATGCTCTTGTCACATGTAGCCAGCACTGGGAAGACTTCCTGTCTTTGCGGCCATCACCTCTCTCACAAGTTCATCTCTATGTCACCCTCTTTCATCTTTATTCTTTTGCCTTAACTCCCAACTCCGTGAGAGCTCTGGTCCTGAAATCTTTTTGAAGAGAGGAGGGATGATGATGTGTTAGTCTTCGACCTCTTCTTCCACACTGACGAGGGGGATAAATACACCCTGCCTACAGGGACCACAAGATTCTCTTCCCACTCTATCTATTGGTTGGAGAGGAGTTTATTGGGTTTTCTGTAGTAGTGTTTGGCTGGAATCCCTGTACTCTATGGAGTTTAATTTGACAAGATTAAAAATGTAAGCTCCTCTGAAACTGACCCCACACTGACTGTCAGGAGGTCCCTCAGTGGATGGGGATAAAAAGAGGGGACATGCTGGGCGGGAGAGCTGGCTCAGAGGTTAAGGCACTTGTCTCCAGTGCCTAAGGCCCCAGGTTCAATTCCCCAGTACCCACATATGTCAGACCCACAAGGTGGTGGCCCTGGTTCTCTCTCTCTTTCTATCTCTCTCTCTTTCTCTCTCTCTCTCTGTATCGCTCTGCTTGAAAATGAATAAATAAAATATTTTTAAAAAAGAGGGGACATAAGAGTATAACCTGATGGGATATGACCAACATGCAATATGTTCACACTGTAAAGTTCTTAACATAAAATTAATTATAAAAATATAAGGTCTAAGCAAGAGCCACATGATTATGTCAACTGATGACCCCAGAAAGGATGAGAGCCAGGAAACCCATGGCCATGTTTGTCCCAAGAGGGCCACATCCTTGTGTAGTTGGCTGTTAGAAGGTGTGATCCTGTGGACTGTTAAAAAGATACTAATGGCTATATATTGACAATGTGACAAAATATAAAAGAACAATTATTAGAAGGTCTCCCAAGGTGGAGGAAAGGAGAAGGGAGATCCTGAGTGCCAACTGTGCCAAGAGAAAAACAAAGAAGACTAACATTGCAGGGTGTGGTGGCACACGCCTTTAATCCCAGCACTTGGGAGGCAGGGGTAGAAGGATCACTGTGAGTTTGAGGGTAGCCTGAGACTACATAGTGAGTTCCAGGTCAGCCTGGGCTAAACTGAGATCCTACCTGGAAAAAAAAACAAAACCCATAACATAAAGTACAGTTAGGGCCACTGAGTAGAGATCGGCTTTGTGTTACAGCTCGGGTGTCTGTGATGGTCAGACCTGCCATGACAGAGCACGCCCAGGAATTAGAGGGAAGCCCTCAAACACCTAAATCACCGCCTGTCTCCTGATGCTGAGTCTGGTTGTTTTGGTTTGCTATTATTACCAATATTTTTTGACATTTCCTCTGGATGCTTAAGACCATACATGTGTCCAAAAATTGGCTGTTTTTCTTTTTATGTTGAAAGGGGGTCTCACTCTATTCCAGGCTGACATCAAACTCATGGCAACCCTCCTACCTCAACCTTTTGGGTGCTAGGACTATAGGTGTGAGCCAACAGATGCAGCACTCTTGGGTCCTATTATTTGTTGGTTATCCCTTGACTGAAAAAAAATGAAATGAAATCTTAAGCCATTTTTTCTCAAAACCTGCTTTGGAAGGAAATCTTTATGAAAATCTTTGTATACAGTGTAAAATTTCATAGCTTCACGAAACTTTTATGACTCCAACAAATGTTGTTTTCTATAAATAAGTAGAATTTTAAAGTTTTCGGACATACTTAATAGACTCAAAATTATCATTTAATAGGTTTTAAGAAGTAAGAGTTCTTAAGTTTATAAATATGTGCTTAATAACCTCTTCCTATGACCCCAACACTCACATTCACACATACTTACACATAAAATTTAATTAGGCATGCCAAGAAATAAAAAAAATTTTAAATAATGTCAGCACACAATAACAATGAATGAAAACTTGGAAATGGTCACAAAGTTTGTGACTTGCTTCTTTTGGGGAATCCTAGGAGCAGACTGGGTTTAGTGCCATGTCATCTAATTTGGAGGGAATGATATACAGATCACATGAGAACATTTATGAACACACATGAAGCCACTATGTTAACAAGATGAGAGGTTTCTTTAAATATCTTTATTTTATATATTTGCAAGAAGAAAGAGAGAAAGTTGGGCATACCACTGCAAATGAACTCCAGATGTATGTGCCACTTTGTGCATCTGGCTTTCCGTGGGTACTGGCGAATTAAACCCAGGCCAACAGGCTTTGCAAGCAAATGCCTTTAACCACTGAGCAATCTTACCAACTCAAGAGAAGGTGAAAGTTTTTATCAAGCCAATCATCAGAGGGAGCAAATGTAACCCTTGGGTGATCTGTAAGGATGCCTCTTGTCTGTCTGTCCATTTTGTTGGGTCCCTTCAGTAGCATAAAGTGGTCATACTAGGTGTTGGTCACTTCCTTAAAGCCTCTGTTGTTTAACATGGAGAAAGCAGTATCCAACAGCTGAGTCTGTGGGGCCTGAGTTTCCTGTACTCTTCAAAGTTCTTGGCCTATCATGCTGATTTGGGCTAATAACTTCAAGGAATAGTCCATGGGCATGAAGAGAAAAATAGAGCAGTACGCCTGACATGAGGAAAAGGTTTTATTCATTTGGGAAGGCAGAAGGAAGGTTCGTGCCTACTGTGTCCTGAAGGCAGGGAATTCACATTGTTGGAAACCTCCAGGAGGCAAGAAATAGTCAAGATCGGGTTTTACTAGTTTCCCAGTTTTCTGGGATTCCTCAAAGAAGGTCCTAGCTTTTCTTTATATTGCTAAGGGCCCTAAATTACAAAGAAGATGGACTCTAACTTTCCCTGAAGATGCAAGCATTTCCCCTAGAGGAACTGTAGGTATAGGAGTATACAGATCTAGTTTCCATATTCCCTATGGGAATGGGTTCCCTATACTCTGGGAACTTGGGGCAAGCAGGAGAATAGGAGGTGGAGTTGAGCAACATGGTGTCCCATTTGTTGCCTGCTGTTTTCCATTTGGAAAGCTCGACTTGGACATGGGCAGGGGTCCTCTAACACGTCACTGGTTTCCCCCGTGCTTTCTCTTTGCACAGCCCCCTGTCCTGGTAAAGAGCCATGAGCATAAGTGTGTGCCTGAAATAAGTCACTTTAGACCATTTGTTGATTCCTAGAAAGCGACAGCTCCAGCTTCAGGATGGTGCTGTGGTTTAAGCTCTCACCCTTTAGCCAAACTTCCCCCATCACCCAGCCTATGTTGAGGCTACAAAGTGTAAAGTAAAACGTCAGCATCTTTTTAGATTTTTCGGGTCAGTCTTCTCTAGTTCTTGAAGCTACATCGTAGCATATAGTCCAGGAGACACTCAGTAGAGAAACAATGGGAGGGAACATGATGACACTGAAACAAGAGTCTAATTGAGAGGAGAAAGAAATATGGGGGAGGGTGGGGAGGGAATCTTAATGGTTTATGATCTATGATTATGGAAGCTATCAATAAATTTCTAAAAATTAGAAAGAAAATTTTATATACGAAAAATGTCTGGGAAATAGATTAGAGACACTTGCATGGTGCCGGTACAGGTGAGCTGAGAGTTTTCCAGTCACTAACTATATTGGAAGCCTGGCATTGTGACAGAGCACCTTGTTTATTTTAGGGCCAGTTTCTCCTCAGAGAAGATGTCCCACCATTCACTTTCTGGGATTGATTTTTTTTTCAGTTTTATTTATTTACTTGAGAGAAAGTGAGAAAGAAAGAGGCAGACACAGAGAGAATGGGCATGCCAAGCCCCCAAGCCACTGCAAGTGAACTCCAGACACATGTACCACCTTCTGCATCTTGCTTTACGTGGGTATTGGGGAATCAAATTCAGGTCCTTCTGCTTTGCAGGCAAATGCCTTGACCACTAAGCCATCTCTCCAGCACCATCTGTGATTGAATTCTTGTGATTCAAACACACCTATGGGACTTTTCCTTGCTAAAATGTCTTTCTTCTAGGTCTGAGGTGTATGGCCTAGTGGTTGATAGGAATTGCTCTTTGTGTTTGGGGCTATTTTGGAAGGAAGGTCCATGTCCAGATATTTTTTATTGTACAGTATGTTTTTACTTTTCAGTCTCCTAATTTAGTAAGTGGCCCATATAAAACAGACTTAATAAAATCCCTTAAGGGAATGTTTTCTAGAGTTTTCTTTCTTCTAAATTAACCTCGCACACTGGTACAAACCACAGGTTTGGGGACAACCCTGCCTGTGCTTGAGTGACAACACTGTTGTGTGAGGTCTTCTTACCCTCCCTGCTGTCAGTTTGTGACAGCCAACCAATGGCCTTTTGGGCTTCTCCAAGAAATCATGGTATTACCTCACTAACACTTTCTGGAACTATTTCCCAGGGAGAAAGACACACAAAGGATGCATTTATAAACTAAACCTGGCCATCACTCCATCAAGAGGCAAATCCCATTCCTGGAATGTAATCTATACATCTCAAGTAGATTTGGGGTTGTTGTAATTACACATTGTGGTTTGGGATTTCAACTGTCAAGATTTAAGCATTCAGAATTTGAATAGGATTCTAAATATCAGGACCTTAGATTGTTTTTGCTTATGTGTATGGAAAGTGGTGTTTGTGCCCTTGTGGCTCCCCATGTGTTCACCTGTGTCACCTGTGGCAAGGGGTGCTCACCTGCAGTGCCTGGATCAGAAAGTCAGATGTCCCATTCTATTACCCTGCTTCTGTCCATTCTTGTTTTTTTTTGTTTGGTTTGGTTGGTTTGGTTTTTTGAGATAGGGTCTCACTGTAGCTGAGGCTGACCTGGAACTTTCTCTGTAGTCTCAGGCTGTTCTCAAACTCCTACCTCTACCTCCCAAATGTTGGGATTAAAGGCGTCTATCACCAGCCCCATTCTTGTTTTTGAGCCAGAGTCTCTTACTGATACCAGAGCTTGCTGCTTGTCCTCAGTCTCCTGCTCCCCTTTGTGGGACTGAGGTTACAGATACACATGGCCATGCCCAATTGTTTCTGTGGGTTCTGGAGATTTGAACTCAGGTAGTTTCAAGTCCTCTCAGGCCCTCATGCTTATGTAAGAAGTGCATTTAACCTCTGAGCCATCTCTCCAGCCCAGTGCCTTAGATTTAAGGATTTCATAGCTTAGTGATTTTAATCTTTTGGAATTTCAACCACTGGAGTTACACTGTGCCTTTGGGAATAACTGACAGAGGACACATCATGGAATCACTTTTCTTCAAGGATGTACCTGCTATATCTCTGGAGGCCCTCAGCAAGATACTCCTTGGCCTCAACATCTGTTGGTCAGGGAGGGGCTGGATCTGTTTCACGGATCAGATGTGCGCAATATCTCTTAGTGGTTAATAACCATATTAAAAAGCCAAAGTCAATTGGAAACATCAGAGTTACAAGGATAACCAATATTTTGGTTCATGCTGTCAGGTCAAAAGGCTGCAGGGATGATGGGACACTTCTAGCTTCTAGCCTCTGGTAAATTACCTTTCTTCTTGATCAGGGAAGACATGGAGACCTGGAGAGGGACTCCAAATCAGTTTATCTGCAACAGGAGAGTCACATCAGAGGAAAATCAGTCCTCCAGACTTCCGAAAGAGGGAAAGCCACATGGTCAGCACGGCCTTGACCTACCCTGACAGGCAGCATAGAGCTGAGAGTCATAGAGCTCTTCATAGGTCCCTAAGAGTCTCTCCTAGAGAACCATTACTGAGCTCTAGAAATATAATACATCATTGATTTTTGGCTGCCTACATGGTCTTAAACACCCAATAAGAGAATGTAACCACAAAATATTCTCATAGGCCCCCTTGTCTGATGCTAACTTACAGTATTAAGCTCTTACATTAATTCATGCCTTCTTCTGTCTCTGCCTGGCCCTGATTAGTCAGCCACTGTTTGCCTTTGAATCAAAAATCCAAAATTGCCCTCATTGATTATGTTTACCTAATAGTTATTGATTTGTGTTGCTCTAATCTCTCCTTGCTAAAATTAGACCAAATACAACTTACATTATGAGATGGCTGTGTGTTTATGAGAGCCAAAGACAAAATATAATCATTTAAATGTGTGGCCCCATAAAATCAGGCTTCAATCTCAAGTCTCCAATTGATAAAGCCCTACCATAAAGGAAAAACAAGAGAAAGATCTTAGAGTATATATTTGGGACATGTTTAGGACAAATCTGGAGCCTAGCCTAAGATGTAAAAAGGGACAACATCCTCAACTGGTTATAATACCTAACAGGGACCTGAAGGGTCCCCTCAAACTTGAGCCTGGAGGACATCTGCCCCTAACAAGTTGTATTAGTCAGGGTTCTCTAGAGGAAAAAGAGTTGATAGAATGGATTATAATAAAGGTAATTTATTGGGGTAGCTTACGACAGTCCAACAATAGCAGTCTGCAGGCCCACAGGTGAAGGAACCAGTAGCTGTTCAGTCCACGTGGTTGGATGCCTCAGCAGACCCAATTCAGCCCAGAGGGCCTGATGGCTCCCTGGGGAGCGGCTGCTCTTCAGTCCACAATGTGAAGCCAAGGAAACTGGGTTCCAATGTCCAGGAAGGGTAGGAGAGCAGGATGCAAGAGCAAGTCATGAACCAGCACCAGTAGCCAGGGAAGGAAGGAAGAGTGTCTCCTTCCCCCTAAGCTTCCTGATATTAGTCTCCTTCTGGAAGGCCCACCCACTGGGGGGAAGGGCTCACTCTGGAGAAGGGAACTCCTCCCTTCTCCAAAATCCCCAAAAGATTTTGTCAATCCTTCCAGCAGGCAAGCTCAGAGACCTGCCCAAGATTACTGTGGATTATTACATAGATCAAGTTGACAAATGAATTTAACCATCACATAAGGAGACTGTGGCCCTGCTCTAGTCACTCCAGAAGCTTACCAGTCTACTCATGATAGAAGCCTGAGGAATTCAACATGGGATAACAAGAAAACTAAAATTGACATAAGGGATTATGTAGGTAAAAGAGGAGGAAATATACTAAAAAAAGATTAAATGTTAAATATTGATTCATTATAAATACAGACTGCTTGGAAAGTGAACTGAGTCAAAACAAAACTTATTGTTAAATGTTAAATTACACCCAGCTTCTTCTGTGGCCCATGGACTGGAAAGTCCCAGGAGCAGCATGGATAGAAGGAGAAAATGAAAATAGATAGTAACCTGGCAACAATACTAATAACTTGACTACACAATAGCCAGGTATTCAGCAGCTTGAAAAGGTTTGTGAAAATTGTTTCTTCCCAGTGCTCAGCCCTCCTTGTCAACCTCTACCTGGGAAAAGTCCCTGCTTTACATGCCTAATGACTCCCTTTTTGGTAAAAAGTATATAAGGAAGCTACAAATTGTGTTTGAGGCCACAGTTCTTTGAGAGATATCTCAGCTCTGGTCCCCAGGAATAAATCTCCTCTTTGTCACTCATACTGGTGTTGGAATCAACATTCCAGAGACGTTCCAACTGCAGACCCAAGAGACAACACAATCTGGCCCAAGCTCCCACTCAGAGCCTCACTGCTGGCTGTTCCATCAGGACATACACCTGCTTTACGGACCTAGCTGAACTTGAGGTTGGAGGCCATTTCCTGTTCCTACCACCATTACTGCTGGAGGTGATATCTCCAGTAGGACACCATGACAAGTCCCCCAGCCCCTCAGTCTTGTTATCACAATAACTCCCTTTTCAGACAGTAAGAACCTCTCCAGTCTCAGTCAAGCCCTCCTGTCCCCTCTGTGAGAAGTCTGATCTAAATGTGTCCCCCTTGGGACCATAGCACTCCCACCTAGGCAGTGAGGAAAGGCAGAAGGTGGAGTGTGACACTGACATAGGGTGACACAGGGCCCTCAATCACCTGCAAGGCAGAGACTGGACGACAATAGGAAGAGGCTGTACCTTCTCTCTCTTGAGTCCTGGGCAGTGATCCAAGACCTTTTTGTAGGACCAGGACCTCTTGTCTTTGGCCTAATGACTTGTTGAAATCCAGGGACCAGAGTATAGCTTCCTCTTATGTTAGCCCCCTAGCCTTCAGAGGGTCTCACAAGCATCACACCAGCTTTACTCCCAGGTGTTAGGGACCATGCTGTTACTTAGCTTCTTGTAGGAAACTCCTGGGGCAAATTTTTTGAGGAAAGAAATTATTTTATGCTTTGGTTTGCACAGATTTCTTAAGGTTAAGTTTTTTGAAAATGTTTAATTTATTTGCATGGGGAGAGAGAGAGAGAGAATGGGTATACCAGGGCCTCTAATCACTACAAATGAACTCCAGATGTATGACCCACTTTGTGCATCTGGCTTTACATGGGTACTGGGGAATTGAACCCAGATCATTAGACTTTGCAGGCAAATAACTTAATGGCTGAGCCATCTCTCCAGCCTGCCAAGTTTTTTCTTAAAAAAAAAAATACATTATCTTTCTCCTATGGGGAAAACCAAATACAGTCACTCAACACAAAGCATCATAGTCTTTCTAATAACAGGGTTGGATACACTCGTGCACACATAGACACACACACACACACACACACACACACACACACACACACACACACCACATGCACACACGTAAAAGATCCTCATATGCCATATCTAGCACACTGCACGTACATACTATGCCATAAAATTCTACTCCATTCAGCGCATCCATTCAAGTCAAGGATCTCTTTGGTTGTATAGAACAATCAAAAATATTGAGAGGCAATGGATTATTTCCTTGTAAAAATGATTGATTGCTGTGAACTAAACACAGTTCAAGGAAAAACAATGAGCTCATTGATTAACTGAAACAGGCCATGCAGGGCTATGGTCAATACCGAGACAGCCCACGGCTCAAGCAAGGACACTTCAACCCTGCTTCTGAGATCCCCCTCCTCCTTCACCCTCTCTGTTCTCAGCTGAGTGGATAGCACTGGCCTTTTATCATCTTCAGTGCCTGACATAAAGCAGGGGTTCTCCCTGCTCTTATCCCAGACACCTTGAAAGTCTCAGAACTAGCAACTTGGACAGGAAATTGTTGTGGAGAAGGAAGGACTATGGTAGCTTATTTCAGCAGCCTAAGTAGTTTAGAGTCTGCATATCTGCCCTTGCATTATGTTTTTCTTCTTACAATGATTTGCAGGTCTGGAAATACATCAACTTTCAAACAATTTCAAAGGAGACAAAGGAAATGAATAAAACCTGTTCCGAGGGGGACAGCAACAAGAAGCTGCAGCAGAAAGCTGCCAGCAGGGAGATTTCATGCTTCTGTTAATTAAATGAACAAAAAAGCACAACAGTGCAATGGGCTGAGTCTCGCATCACAGTTTCCATTGAAACAAAGTAATCGGTGACTCCTGCATTCAGTCCTTTGAATGCTATTAGATGGGGTAATGGTGGTGTGGAACTGGGGCCCTCATGTGACACAGGACGCCCCCCCTTCCTTTTATTAAATGACTAAGTGCAGCCGTCTGTGTCCTATCTCTACCTCCTGCAACTACTTGATTGTATTATTTTACATTTTGATTGAAATGATGTCACTACCAGATAAAAGCCTGGCCCCGACATTGTAATTGAATCTCAGGTTGTTTATTCTAGTGATCCACAGCATGGCTGCACTTGTCCCAACACCCTATGCATAAAAGGACTGTCCTTGTTGAGCATGCCACTGATTAGATCTGGCCACAAAAAGCCATCCTGGGGAGGGAGGGAGAGGGTGGCCAGGGCATGGAGATGGGGTTATAGGAAGATTTGGGGAGGAAATTAAATGGGAAGAGACATCATCTGCCAAACTTTCAAGTGTGACTGAAAGTTTAAATAAACAGATTGTATCTGGTGTCAGTGCCAGGCTTTGGTGGACAACATCTCAATGATGCTCAGAGAGAGAGAGTTTTTACTTGCCCAGTCCCAAATATCAGCCCCATGTTTTTATGAGGGGAAAATAGCTTTCACTTCGTTCATGGAATGAATTTACGTCTGCTTTCTTCAGGTGAATGAGTGATATGGTATCCACTAAATGTGCTAAAGAAAAAAAATGCTTAAAAATGAGGGTGTCTGCAGTAGTTTGAATATGTGACCCCCCTCCCCCAGAGACTCAGGTGTTTTATTAAAGCTTGTAACTTTGGGGTCTCCAGCCAGCTGGCTGGAGGAAGTGTCATTGGGGGCAGATCCTGGGTCCTGCTGAAAGGTATACAGTGTGAGCTCCAGGGGTCCTGCTTGCTGTCTGTTCATGTTTGCTGCTTTGGTTTTCATTGGCTATTTGGTTTGTCTCTATGCTTCAACGTATGTAAGTTGCTTCTTCTACCATTAATGGAACTTCCCCCTGGATCAGTAGCCTTGAAATAAACCCCTTCCTCCCATAAATGTTGTCTGGTTTGGGTGTTCTCCCCAGCATCAGGCAACTACTACAGAATCCAAATTATTTGGGGATCTGTAACAGGCATGTTTCTCCCCAAATTCTTGGCTCTGGATACAATGCTATATGATATGAGCCTCTATATCTGGGTAATTAAACACATCATAGAGGAAAGTACACTGCCATCACCACCACTATCATACCTGTGCCCATGTGATAAGTCATGTTTGACACCACGTGTTTCAAGATAACATTGAAGCCCTATTGCAAGGCAAGGTGAGAATCATGTTTGAAGACATAGCAACTACAGAAAAGAAACATAAAATAGTGTATTATGCAATGCGAATTTCCCAGATTTTTCATTATTCTAGGGGGTGGCCCAGTCTTCCTCAGTCACCGTAGAGGATGATCCTCTTTGGTGGAGCAGAATCGATCTAACCAGAGTCAGAAGGCCAACAAGTCAGAGCTTCTGCCACATCCCCATCAAATTTGATCAAGGGTTTGTTTAAAATTGAATGTTGAGGTCACTTTGTCACTTTTGCTTTGCGTGAGCCATATATGTCTGTCAGAAATGCAAGATGTTTGGTATTCACCTAACTTTCTAGTTGGGAGGTTCTTGCCACTGGAAGAAACTAAAGCACTTCCTAACAACTCATGTATTTCTGAGTTTTGTCCAAGATTGGCTTTAAAAAACTTAGGCTCATAGAAACCAAAATCCAAGATGATAAAGTTTCTTTTCCTAAAAATATCCAAGAAGTCTTAGCCTCAAAGTTCCTCTCCTCAAAATGTCTGAGCAGGCAGCATATATGTAGGTGAACGGCTCATCTCAACAGTGGAACATTACTCAGCACTGAGAAGAGATGGACTTTATTTATGAAATGTTGCACAAGGAACCTAAATGCATATTGTAAGCCAAAGTAGGCAACCTGAAGATCTTACACACTATAGGATACAAATAAGAGGGTGACACAGAATAGGTCAAAGGATGAGGGAGCAGAGATCAATAGCTTCCAGGGACTGTGGAGAGAGGAGAACAGGTAGAATATGCTGGGTGCCTCAGTCCGAAACTTTCTATATAGGGGTACATGGCATTGTGCATTTGTGAAAACCCAGAGTGAAATTTGATATCAACTGTGGCAATGTACAATAGTGGTTCATTAATTGCAACAACAATAGCAAGGTTGTATCTGTTACTTTTTCATTACTGAGACAAAATACCTGACCAGGAGCAACTTGGAGAAAGAATATTTCAGCTGACAGTTCCACAGAATGGAGTTCATCATGGCCCAGGAAAGCATGGCAGGAGCAGGAAGTCAGCTTCACATCATCTCACCAACAGACAGGAAATGAGAGAAAGAGAGAGAGAGAGAGAGAGAGAGAGAGAGAGAGATTGAGAGAGAGAGAGAACAAATTGTAGAGCCAGCTATATCACTTCAAGGCCTGCCTCAGTGACATACTTCCTCCAAAAAGGCTTCACCTCCTATAGGCTCCACAACCTTCTAGAACAACACCACTGGCAGGGGATTAAATATTCAAATACATTAGCCTCAGGGGTGCACTTTCAAAACAAATCACCACATTCTATCCCTGACCTCCATAGGCTCCATTGCCATGTCATGATGCAAAATACATACAGTTCAACTTAAAAACTGAGCATGCAGCTTTTTGGCAAATGTCCCATGGTCCTGGCATCTCAAATGTCTTCACTATCACTTAAGGATCCCCTCCACAGCTTTTTGCAGTGACCTCACAGGACTCCTTTGCCAAGATCTGACCCTACTTCATATTATTTGGCCTTGGTATCTCCCTGGATCTGTGGTGAAATGCTTCATGACTCCTGATATCTTACATTTTTCACTTTTCATTACACCCAAAACCATGCTAAAGTTCTGTTACCAAATAGGGATGAAGCCCTGTACCCAAGTAAGACAGCTGTAGTAGCCTCTATACACTGACCTTAGAGAGCTGAGATGGTGTCCTTCAGCATTCTTCCTTTAGGCCTTTCTTTTCAAAAGAATTAACATTCCCCCTCTCTTGAGTCTTTAGTGGGTTAGATCTTAACCTTGGGGCATCTTTCTTATTGTCTCTTTAGCAATTATAACTGAAATAGCCTCAGTCTCCTTGCCTGGGATTTTAAAATTTGCTCACTTTTCTGTTCATGCAAAACTTCATATCGGCATTTTTTTCTTTTACTGTAGAGTAGAAATAAAAACAGCTATTAGAAGCCAACCCAAAGACTCAATGCTATTCTGACTTGAAATGTTGTCTGCTAAACACAAGAGTCCATGACTTTTAAATTAAGCTTTGTTCAAGTTCTTGGGAGACAGGCAGAATTCAGTTTGCCAGAATATTAAATGAACTGCCTCTAGCTCCGTTCACAATAAAGTCCTTGCTCCTCTCTGAAACCTCATAAACCAGGCCTCCTTTGTGTGTGCTTCTTTGTGCATATTCTGGTATTCCAAACTCCCACAAGAATGATCCACTAAGCTCTGTTTCCAGTATTGTAAGGCTTCTCTAGTAAAAAGTTCTACATTCTTCCTGCAAATCATTTCCAAAGGCCTAGAAGCCACATGGTTAGGTTTATTGTAGAAATGATCCCACTGCTCAGTACCGATGTTCTGTACAAATGACTTTCTCATTACTGGGACAAAAAATACCTAACCAGAAGCAACTTATGTCAGCTTAGGGTTCCAGAGGGTAGCGTCCATCATAGACTAGAGAAAGTATGGCAGGAGCAGTAAGCAGGGTCACATTGTCAATCCAGCAAACAGGAGGCAGAGAAGGGAAATGGTAATGTGTCAAGATCCACCCCCAATGACACACTTCCTCTAGCAAGGCTCCAGTACCTTCCAGAACAGCACGATCATCTGGAAATGAAACATCCAAACACATAGTCGAAGGAGGACATTTTCATTCAAACCACCACAATAGTCATGCAGGTGTTAACTACATTAGAAACAAAAGTTACAGTTGGGGGCTGGTGAGATGGCTCAGTGGTTAAGGAGCTTGCCTGTAAAGCCCAACAACCTGGGTTCAATTCCCCAGTACACATGTAAAGCCAGATGCACAAAGTACATCTGGATTTCATTTGCAGTGGCTGTGTCCTCTCTCTGTCTCTCTGTCTCTCATTTTCTCTTTGTTTGCAAAATAAATAATTTTCTTTAAAGTTACAGTTGAATTCATGCATATATTCTCTGCTTAATTTTTCTCTAAATCTGAAATTCCTAAAATGCAGCTAATTATATTTTAAATGCACAAATGACTTTGACTTCCTCTTGAGCTTCCCCCAGCCAATCATGCTGCCCCTGGTCCTAAGGCCCTATTGTAGCCATCTTCCTCCAGCTATCACGTTCTTAATCTTAGAAGCCTTCAGTGTGGCTGGTGCATCACACTAACTTCTGGAACTTTCCTCCCACCTTGTCACAGAACCAAGGCTTGACCTGGTGCTGCCCTGAGGACAGTGACCCTCCTCAGTGGACAGCCAGAGCAGGAGTGCTCTGCGAACTTCTGGCAACTCCTCAGTGCTCAGCAGGCCAGTGATTCAGAGGCCCGTTAGGCAGTTCCTCTCTCTTCTGTCAAGAAATTAATAAAGTTACCCTGTCAAATATGTGCTGAGCACCGGTGGGCATCTTTCAAATTTAAATAGTGAGGAAAATACCATAACAACGTGATTTAATTTGATTTCAGTTTCTTGTGAAATCAATATTAAAGGAAACAAGAGTGATACATTAAAATTTCACCTGCCTGCACAAATGTGTCTCCGGTTAATGAGCATGGGCGGGGCTGGCAGGGCTGGCAGGAGAAGACTCAGTCAGCACATCCTCCTGGCTCCTGCCTCCTGCTGCCTTCACTTCCAGCTGCTGGGACTTCCTTCATCAAAGGCCCTCCCTTACCCCAACAATTTCCCAGGCTTCTGTACCCCATGCCTTGGGGACTCAGTCTCCTTTTCTCATCCTATCTTACAGATTTTTTAGATTGCCTGCCCATTTATAAAGGGCTCAGCCTTCTTGGAAATGACAAATCACTTTTCTCTCAACTCCAAGAAGATGTCAGTGGACCAAGCAGACTACTTAGCTCCACACTCTCCCTGCCTTTCTAGCTTCTCTGCTTCGTATACCTTCCCTCCATTTCCATGAATTGAGGGATTTCGGGTTCTGCTCTACCCCCTCCTCCACCTCACCCCAGAGTGCCTCGGGAATGTGATGAGAACTTGCTGCAGGTGTGCTGAGCCCTCAGTGTCCCAGGAATCCTGGCTGTCAGAGCTCACAGGGGCCAAGACCTGGTGATGAGCAGTCTTCCCTATGACATACTGAGGGGTTTTGTCCTTGAATAAGGCAAGTGCTCTGCTTTTTCTCTGTAGCAACTTTAAAAATATATATATATTTATGTATATATATTTATATTTATATATATATTCTCTCATATGTATATATGAGAGAAAGAGAGGAAAAGAGACCGAGAAAGAATGGGTATGCCAGGGCTTCTTGCCACTGCAAATGAACTCGATGTATGCATTACTTTGTGCATCTGACTTTACGTGGGTACTGGGGAATTGAACCTGGGCCATCAGGCCTTGCAAGCAAGTGCCTTAACCACTAAGCTATCTCTCCATCCCCTGGAGCAACTTTTATAATAGTGAAGTTGTACCGTGGCAACTTCTAGCCATAGATTATGACTACAACTGCATTTGCTAATTCACAGGCTTTACTTAAGAATTATGTCTTTGCCCATAGTCATTGTTCCTTATTGATGTTCAAATTGTTCCATCCTGGGCCAGGGGAGTGGCTTCTGTTTGGCCCTGTATCTGGTGACTGGTCCTGGCAGCCACTGAGTGCCTCTGATGAAATCATCCTCCCACCCAGCACTCAGAACCCACCCACATGCCAAGAAGATATGCTGTCTCTTGGCATACATTTTTGAGACCCACATCTTGGGGTGCTCACTGTTCTGGGTGAGCATGGACCTCAGGCCTTTACTACAGAACCTCTGTGTGGATAGCACAAGTTCTGATATCACTGCTCTACATGTAATTGTGAACTTTGGAAGGACCACATATATAGTGGATACCTCCTTCCCATTGGCCTGCTCAGCATTTTTGAACACCCCAGAAATAGTGCAGGAGGAAATCTGAGAACTTCAAATGGTGGGGACACAGTGAGATGCTTGGGGTTTCCCAAGGCAAGAGACCCAGGACTGGCCTTTTACATGCTCCTCCCCCAGAAAAGAAGATTACAAGACCTGTGGTTATTCAATGGTGGCCCAGGTCTCCCCATGGCTCCCCTTGGTCAGGCATCATCCCTCTGAAAACATGGGGTAAGATCACAATCACTGGGAACATTCTTGTTCTCTGTGAGCCACGCCCCCCCCAATTCCCAGAGGAGAGGGGAACCCCAGCATCTCTCCATCCTCCCAGGGCCCAGATTCTCACACTTAGGAGTGCCTTACCCTGGCCTGAGGAACCCTGTCACCTCAAAGACCATATCTTCAGGGATCAGGAGGAGCCCTAGGCAGTAACCAAACCAATACATAAATAAATAACACAGATCAGGTCTCAGAAAGAAATGTTACTACAGTCTACAGACATTATCTAGGACTTCCATGCTGAAATAAAACTTAAAGAATGACCCAGTGACTCACATCATGGCAGACAGAATGTCCAGGGCACAATGGAACACAATCAATGGCACCAACAAGGGCGTCAATGAAGTGTGAGTGAGGAAAATGGTTCCTTCAGGTAGCACTGGGGGAAGCTGATACTGGAATTCCCTCATGGAGCTCTTCAACCCATTGAAACAATTCCTCGGTAACTATAAGTTGTCTTGATGCACAGGTAACTGGCAGCAAAAGAGAAGTTACTTTACAGATGGCCAAACGGAGCCCAGAGAACAGAAACACTGACTGAATGAGCGCCACAACTGAGCCCAATGGCTGTGAAGCAAAAGGCATGGATATTGGCAGAGTTTACCTGAGCTGAACAACAGAAGATAAGACCAGAAAACATCAAGATAATTCTGGGAGCTGTGAGACAAGGACATGGGTCCCAATGTTCGGGACCAATTGAAGTCTCAGTGGACAGAAGCAAGAGAGTAACAGGTTACTATAGGAGCACACCAAACTCAGAAAAACAACACAATAGTCACCAAACTCACACACAGCATAGAAAAACTTCTACAATTGAAAATAAATCGATCAGTCTGGCAACTCCTGGTCCCAGTCACTGGCTCCTTCCCTCATTGAGCTGTTGATCAAAGTGACCCATGAGGTCCCAAAAACAAGACAGGATTCTGTCAAAGCTCTTGAATACCCACCCCAGGCCTGAGGCAAGATCCTGTTGCTGAAGAAACCACAGAAAGCCATCTATCAGCATTAAGAGACCCTGTGAGGTCTAGAATGGTAACAAGCCCCCAAATGGTAGTTAGTGCAGTGCTGCAAGGCACTGCATAAGCTGCCAGGGGAAACTGGTCAACGACAGCTGGAGTAAACAGAGACCACTGACATGAAACTCAGTCTGCCACCATGAGTAGGCTGAACACACTTCCTACTGTGAGAGAACAGCGAACCAAGAAATGAGCACTTGTGCAATGGAGGAGCCGAAGCCTGGGGGAGGCAAGCAACAGCTTTTAATTCAGACAGGTAATCCACTCAGTGAAGGGGAATCCTTAACTGGAACTGGGGACTCAGGGAGAAATGCACCAGGAACCAGAATCTTGGGCCCCCAAAGAGAAATGCACTATACAAGTGATTTACAAAGAGCTACTAACAGTGGAATCTAGCCAATTCAGAAATGTGTATCTAAATTAACCTATATTGATCTCACTCTCTGTTGGAGATTCTGTTTGTATTTTTCAGAATGCAGTGAGAGAGCTGTGGCTCCTCCAACCCTACCAACAAACCGAAGGCTGATAGCTGACATCCGGGCAAGAGATGAGCCACACCAGATCTTCCATGAAGGATCCATATAGAACCCCACAGAGAGTGGTGGGATAACCAAGAAACCCACAACCACAGCCAGTCAGTCAACACAGGATAAGCCAGACACCAATGTTTTCAACACAACCTAAAGCAGAAGTACAGAGACCCCTAAGACCTCAACAATAAAACAGCCTTAATACTCACCCACCATGACTCAGGGAACTGAGTGGAAGAGGGGGAAGAAAGATTGTAAGAGCCATGGTGGGGGAGACTTCCAAGAGACATTGATCCCCTCTGTAACAACATACAAAGGGGGGCAGAACTGGGTTGACTCCTAGGCTATCCATAACCCCCCACCCCACGGACTGATCCAGACTGCCCACGGAGGAGGATATCCAGCTGATTGGGGACAGGGAAGAAGGAAATTGGGGAAATGGGGATATCAACTCATTATTTGCTCATTGATTGTATCTAATTATGGATAATAAAAAAATAAAACTCATCCTAGGATGAATGGCAATATTCCATTTCTTGCCATTGAAATGAAAAAAAAAAGATAAAGTAAGTTTGTGAACAGACTCAGGGAAGCAGTCTATGACCTCTGGATTTTGGGTAAAGCCCACTTGTGGCTCCAGAAGACATAAAATCATAAGTACAGGGAACACACTCGGTATCACAAGGACAGCCACCTGGGAACACAGGGGACACCAAGGTGAATGCAACTGATTTTTCATCTGAAAACGGAACCAAAAGAAAATGGCCCAACAGTATTTTCATGCTTAAATAAGAGAATGGTGAAGTGTGAATTCTGTAACAGCACCATCTTCCTGGCAAGAAGACATTCTCATCGAAAGAAAAGGAATGTGTCACTTGCAATATAGTTTTGTTTACTTCTATTTTTAAATTTTTTTGTGTGTATATATTCATGTATGTAAGTGGGGGTGGGAGTATACCGAAGCATACATGTGGAGATCATTGGATAACCTCAAGTGTCAGTCCTCACCTTCCACCCCTTTTAGGGAGGTGATCTTATTGTTCACCACAATATACAGCAGGCTAGCTGGCCTCGAGATTCAAGGGAGTCTCTTGTTTCTGCCTTCCAGCTCTGGATAAGAGCCTCAGGATTACAATCATGCCTTGCTGCACCTGACTAGATACGAGTGCTGGAATCCAAACTCAGATTCTCATACTTTATCTACTGAGCCATTGCCCCAGCTCTGTCGCTAGCAATGCTAATACTGGACGGATTTTCACTGAATCTGTAGTTCAGTGACATTTAAAAGTGACCTATCTACAAATTCATTGCAATGCCTAGTAAATTTTCAATGGCATTTAAAAAAAATTCCCAATTTCATTATTTTTTGGAGTATGGATTCAGATATTTTTCATTAACTGATTGTGTAATGTAGTAAAGCAATAATAATAAAAGACCCTAAAATCAGAAAATAAATTGACTTCAAATGCCAGTCTGTTTATGTGTTAAAGACTTTAGGCTTAAGTTACTTACTTTCTTTGCTCTCAATTTCCTCATGTGTATTAATAGTATATCATTTATAGGGCTTGAGGATTAAATGAGATAAGGCATGTACAGAGCTTCGCTCAGGAACTGACACAGAGTAGGACTCCCAGAAATATTTTTTTGAAAGGGGCAGTGTCTCTGGATATATCCCCCCACTGTGGCTCTGACAATCTTTCTGCCCCCTCTTCAGCAAAGTTCCCTGAGCCATGGTGGGTGAGTTTTAAGTCTGTTTTACTGTTGAGATCTTAAGAGTCTCTGGGTTTCTGCTTTGGACTAATTGGACTAATTAGAGTATCCTCGGTGTCTGTCTCCATTACCCTTTTGCTCAGGTTATCTGACTTGCTGTGGAGGGAGCTCTCTTGCTCGTCTCACCATTTCCTCTATGGTTTCATTGGGGCCCTAGATGATGAGTTAGGGGTGGTTCATCTCCTGCCTGGGAGTCAGCCATCATCTCAGATCCTGTTGGTGGAATTGGGTTGTCCACTGTTCTCACTGCTTTCTGAAAAATACAAACAGAATCTCTAATGGAAAATGAGATCAGTATAGGTTACCTGGGACAAACATTGTTAATTTGGTGAGGTTTAATAGGTGTAGCCTCTTTGTAGGCCCGTGGTTCTCCTTGGAGTCCAGTATTTTGGTCTCCATAAGAATTTGCCTAGGATCCCAGTTACAGCTAAGGATTCCTTGCCACTTAGCCAATCAGCAAGCAGCTGATTACCCTCCTAGGTTTAGTGCCACTATTGCACAGATGAGCAGTTCTTGCCTTGCTGGTCTCTGCTGTATAACAGTGTCCTCTGCATTCTCATAACATCTGTCACTGTTGTAGAGTAATGTCCACTGATTTCTCCAATTATCACTGGCCGATTTTCCCTGACAGCTTGTGTAACACCTTCCAGCACTACACAGGCTGCCATCTGAGAGCTGGATTCCTTTCAAGATCCAGCAGGGTCACTTGGTGTTGTGTGATAGCAGTCTGTGGTATCTTCAGCAATAGGGTCTTATATTTAGTCCCCATCTCCCTCAAGAGTTTACTGTCCAAAAGTAAGGGTTCTATGGTATTGATTCATTATGGATTTAGCTTTATGTATATTTCACCCTGCCCTCCCATTCCTCCCTGTCCCCCAATCACTTCCACCCCAGTTCTCAGTCTTATGTCAGCTCCATGTCAGGCTTGCTTACTATTCAAGATTAAACTGATTAGGAACCGCAGATGAGGGAGGATATCCGACATTTGTCTCTCTGTTCCTGTGTAAGTTCGCTGAGTATGATCTGTTTCAAGTCCATTCACTTTGCTACAAATTTCATTATGTCATTTTTCTTTATTGCTGAGTGCCATAGTGTATATGTACCACATCTTTGATATCCATTCATCCAGTGATGGGCATTTGGGTTGATTCCAATTCTTAGCTACTGTCAACTGAGCCACTATAAACATGGTTGAGCAAATATTGATGGCATTTCTGAGGTTGTTCTCTGGTCTCCACACACATGCACACACATATGCATGCACACTTGAACACACTTGCACATGCACATACAGGTAAGCAGATATGCAAAGTGTCAGCAACATGAATGACACAACACTAAATGAAATGAGCACGTCTGCAACAAGATCCCCTTATATCTGGGGATGCCAAAATCCAGCTCAGAGGGGAGAAGAAAGAGAAGGGAGTTGCAGACAATTGGGGGAAACGGAGCCAAAATCAAGAGATGTTATTCAAAAGATATAAAGTTTCAAAAAAAATAGCAAAAAACAAAATCTAAAATACAAGTAATGTCTTAATTCAGTATTCTGAAAAAGCTTAGTGTTCCTTTAGTAGATAGAAAGAGGAGAAAGTATATCTGTGATCATCTCAGTGCCTGCCAACATGAATATTTATTTAGCTGCATGGTACACTTGATCAGTATGATGAGGGGAACTATGTATACCTCAAGATCTAAGAAAATGCAGATGAGTAGGAACACAGAACATGATAAATGATTGTCTAGAGAGTCTGAAATGTACCAGGGAAGTCTCAGCATCTCCTAGAATATCCTGCCAGCGTAGGCATGTGGATTTCATAAACACTGTTGTAACATGTTTTATTCTAATTTAAAAGGCTGCAAATTTTCTGAAAGCTCCCCATAATCCAAAATGCTTTCCGCTGGTGGGAGCTAGAGGGAAGCAACATACTGAAAATAATATCCTAAATGAGTACCAATAAATAGTTACTGAAGCGTAAAAGAAAATGTTTTATCTTAGAAAATATCTTTAAAATGTTAAGTAACTTTGAGGCATAAAATCAGCTTAAAGCTGTACACTCTAGGGCTCAGCAACTGAAAGAAAGAGAAAGGGGAAAAAAATCAGGATCTTGGCAAGTGAATGAGAGCCATTTCTCATAGCCTGAGCTCAGTCTTGAAAGATCTTTGCCAGCCTATGTCTGCTGGGGAATCCACGGGAGGGCTCTTGGCTGGAAGCAGCCCTGGGCCTCTCTGCACCCTCACTCCAAATCCCAGAGTCACAAGTACGTCTATCCTATTAGCATCAGAAACTTCAGGACAGGAAGTCATCACAGCACTCCATGAAAAAAAATCCATGGAGCAGGGTTAAAACAGGGAAGTTGGTTCTTCAAAATATGGTGCAGTGTTGGCCACATTTTATGACATACTTAAAATATTAACCATAAACAAATGTTCCCTTCAGCTTCTCCTTAAATCTCATTCCTCATCCCTTAACTTGCCAAACTGAGTAGAGACCATGTAAATTGGTGACTCGTATTCTTGAGGGTATATACTTTATGCCTGACTCTGCTGTCAATATTTGATGAAATATATTTTGGCATCTATCAGGAATCAAAGTGAAATTCAGATACAACACTTTAATCACTACTTGCCATCACAAGTATTTAAAGGAACCAGAATATGTAGAAAAATAGTTGCTTAGGGTGGGAGAGATGGGTAGAAGTGCTTGCAATGCAAGCATGAAGACCTGAGTTCAGATCCCCAGAGCCCATGGAAGGCTTGGGCATCACTGCATCTATCTGGAACCCCAGCACTCCTACTGCAGATTCAAGGCAGTGACAAGAGTAATAATCCTCAGAAACTCGCTGGCCAGCTGGCCTGCTGAATGCAGTAGTGAATAATAAGACTGCCTCAAGCAGAGTGGAAAGTGAGCAAGGATACCTGAGATTGTCCCCTTCCCTTCATACACATGCTGTGTGGCATTCTCATCCACATTCACACATGTGAAAACACACACTCACACACAAAGATTCAAAAAAAATAGGGCCAAAGAGATTGCACAGTGATTAAAAGGCACTTGCTTGCATGGCCTGACAGCCTGGGTTCAAAACCCCCACCCACATAAAGAGAGATGCACAAAGTGGTGTATTTGTCTGGATTTGTTGGCAGTGGCAAGAGGCCCTGGAGTGCCCATAGGTGTTCTCTCTCTCTCTCTCTCTCTCTCTCTCTCTCTCTCTCTCTCTCTCTCTCTCTCTCTCTCTCTCTCTCCCTCCTTCCCTCTCTCTGTCTCTCTTTTCCTGCAAATAAATAATGAATACATATTTATAAAAAAAATTAAACAAAAATAGTTGCTTCTACAGTGAGGATCTTATAACTGCTTAGTAGTTTCATAAGCATGTGGACTTTAAATGAGGTCGGCCTTTTGTCTAGTGAGATTCCTGGCATTGTTTTAAGTGCTTGCCACTACCTGGGCACATGCTGGGCCCCAAAACACAGCAGGTCACAGGTGCCTGGAGTCAGGAGCCTTGGCACTCGGTCTCCTCTCACAGGTCCTCCACCTCAGGGACACACAAGAACAAAGAGACACCTTGATGCACACTGGAGAGTTGTGCTTGTAACCCACAAAATTCCTACCCATGAGGGAGAGAGACTTTGCCGGAAGTTGACATCAGTGGCTTGGAAGATAGTTCAGAAGGTAAAGGGCTTCTCTGCAAGCAAATGAAGGCCTGAGTTCAATTCCCAGTAACCACATACAATGCTAGTTAGGTAGTGTCTGGGGAAACAGAGATTGGAGGCCACTGGCCACTGGCCAGCAAGTCTTGCCTAATGGTTAGATCCTGGGCAATGAGATCCAAGAAAAAAGATGTGGATGGCATACCTTGAGGATGACAGCCAAGATTGTCCTCAACATATACCCACACCTACACATGAGCACAGGCACCCACATCCACCTTCACACATAAGAACACAAATATGCACATAAATGTACATCACACACACTCAATGAAGTCGACATTGTTCATTTACCTATCTTCATAGTGATCATATATGGCAAACATGGGGCATGTGCTGAGAGTCCTTCTCTACTGTCCTCTGAAATTGGTGGGTCAAACTGCAACTGAAAAAGACCAGAAGATGACCAGAGATTGTTCTGGTCCCACTGGAGAATATGACAGAGGAGGCAGGAGGCAGGACCTGTGCAGAGAGGGGTATGAATGCAGCCTAAGTAAGCGTACCTCCATGTGTTCTGCTTCTGAAGACCAGTATTCATGCAAAAGTGTTGTGGAAAAGGAAGAGGGTGTGGGCATCCTTATGTGTGTGGTGGGGATATGTGGGGGTACGTGTGAGAGTGGGGATGTGGGTCGTGTGCACATATGCCAGGAATGTCAGTATGTGTAGTGAGTTTGTGTCTGTCTAAACTAACCCTTAGGGAAAGAGCACAGAGCCCTAGACTTCCTCTGATCTAGTCTGCATTTGCAGAGTGACTCTGGGTGCCGGGGTCCCCATGTACCTCTAGGGTTTCAGGCTTGTGCACCCCCTCACACAGCAGAGCATTGCTCCCAGTAAAATCCAACTAGCAACTGAAATCCTGGAAATGGGGTTCTTCTGAGCCCTGTCCCCTTATTCACGGTGGTGCTTATAGTTTATTTGAATGGCAACACTCTGACTACAAGCCAAGTAGAAGCTCTGTAGGGAGCAGAAGGTTCTGGTAGGTGGTCCACTTATGGGACATATCCTTCTCACCATCCTTGACCTCATCTCTGCTCCATCCAATCATTCACAAGAATGAGATGCCAGAGAGAAAAGTCAAACCAGGATTACTCAGATGTTGGAGAAAGGAATGAACACACACACACAACACACACACACATACACACACACACCATCCCATGTCCAACATGTAGGAAGGCAGTGGTTTTCTTACAGGAAATGGGAAGAAGCCCTCTGAGGGAGCTGAGAGCTGCATGGGGCCTCCTGCCTGCAGAAACAGGGGAGGAGACACCAGCATGAATGAACACAAGCCCGAGGTGTTTCTGTCATGTTCTCAGGACGTGCTTCTCCTGTCACTGAGACATCGCTGCTCCCAGAGAGGTGAATTTGCTGCATGTTGTTTGGGGGTGACACATAGCCATGGTGACACTGGGAACACAGATGACCAGCAAAGCCCATGTTCACTGAGTGGTGCCGTGCAGGGCTTTGCAGCTCTGTCTAGAATGGATGTTTCCCCTAAAATCCATGCACTGACACCTCATTCCCAGTTTGATGCTAGGAGGCAGGGCTGGTGGGAGCCCATAGGTCCTTCATGTCCTTTCTGCTATCCACCATGGGAAAACACAAAGAAAATGCCATCTGCAAACCTGGAAGAGAACCTCCCAGGACACCAGATCTGTCAGCATTTTGATCAAGGATTTCCATCCTCTAGCACCGTGGGTGATACATAGCTGCTTAAGCCTCAAGCCTACATCATTGTTCTAGAGTGTGAGAGGACCAAGCCGATGGCAAGCTAGTGACATATTCAAGAAGTCCAGGTCACTGGCACATAGGGCCTCCAGAGAGCATGCCAGCACGGAATCATCCCAGGACTTCGCCGGTGACCCACAGGAAGGTTTGCTGATTGTCATGTCATCGGAAGCCACTCCTATCTGCCTCTGGATTCAGCATCTTCTGCATGTGGTTTACATTCTGTGCCATCATGCTGCCCTGCACAGAGTGAGGTTATAGCCCTAAGTCACAGAGGAGGGGACATTCAAGATGGATGCCTATAGGGCATGGTGACCATTACATCTGTGCCTGGGGGGTGAGGAGGATGGTGAATAACATAGACCCTCTTTTCTCTTATCATCAAGACAGGAATCCACCACTTCCAGCCACCCCATGAGCCGGCCCATCTCACTTCACAGAGCATGTTTCTGGAATGTTCCTCCACTCATAGAT
>PVHP010004242.1:0-72171 GCA_004024765.1 Zapus hudsonius | reverse complement strand
TCATTTATTTTTTGAGTCTCCTCAAATTCCTTTAGCCTTCTGTGGGTCTCCTTTATGGAGTACTGTTTCCTGATTCTCCCTGGTTTCCTTCAGCTTTCAGTTGAGCAGTTTTTGTTGATTATCTTCCATTTCCTTCATTAATTCTTTGGGTTTAGTTTTTTGCCTCATCCAGTTCATTGAGCCAGCCTTTGATTTTTAATTTGAATTTTTTCCCAGTTCTCTTCCATTTTCTTCAGCCATTCTTCCAGTTCCTCTTTGATTACTCTTTACCCAGTGTTTTTTCCAAATTAAAAACAAAAGCAAAGCAGAAGGACCCTAGTTTGATTCCCCAGTACCCACATAAAACCAGATACACAAAGGGGCATGTGTGTGTGTGTAGTTCGTTTGCAGTGGCTGGATGCCCTGGTACACCATTCTCTCTTCTCTCTCTCTCTCTCTCTCTCTCTCTCTCTCTCTCTCTCTCTCTCTCTCTTTCTTTCTCTTATTTTCTGTCTCAAACAAATAAATAAAAATTTCAAAAATGCTTGTCAAGATTTTGTTTTGAGATTCCATGTCTTAGGCTTCCTCTAAGTTTTCACTGGAGGCTTCCATTGTGGGACTAGTTAGTCTTGGTGGGAAATCCTCTGCTAGATTTTGTGAGTTGTTTGCTTGCATTGTGGTCTACATACCTTGAGATCAGTTTTCTCACTTAGGATGCAGCAAGAGCAGCTATTGTGTAGCCTGTGTTGGGTGGCCTGGTCAAAATTGATCACATTGGGTGGGGGATTGAAGACACTGGATTTATTGGGGGCACGTGAGCCTGAAAAGAGTCTACTTTGTGTGGACCACTTCCTGGCAAATCTGGGTAGGACCTTGGGAGGCTTGGTGTGCCTGGCATTCAAGCTGGGTCCTGATCTTCCAGATATATTCCCTGTCTAGCTTTTTGGAGTGAGATCAGCTCCAAGCTTCTCCTGGCGGGCTGGAGCTGGTACACAGATGGCTCTGCTTCAGCCCTTCTTCAGAAAAATTTTGGGGGAGGGGTGGTCTTACAATGTGGGTGTGAGAAGTAGAATTCCAGTTGGTTAGCTGATCCTGTCTGACCTTCCTCTGATTTGTTCACTCCCAGGTGGGTGCCCTGAAATAAAATATAGTCCTGGCCAGGAACCTTGATCCTCAGCTCCATCTCCCTGTGGCATGTAGCCCTGATCCCCTCTGACAGTCCAATTTTATTCCTTCCCAGGTGAACCATTGGGAAACATGGCCAAGCAACAGCATATGCATTTTTTTGGTAACTTTTGAAGACATTGATATTAATAAGAGATTTCATCATTCCTCAATGAGAATGTTTCACCATGGTAGTAAATATGTGTATTTGATGTTCCATGGTATACCTGGTGACATTTTCATATTCCAGTCTTTTTAGCTCCCCTTGGGAGAAGGATTTGTTATATCCAGTTAGATGCCAAGCCATTTCAAAAGGACTAATGAAATAGTTGGAGATGACTGTTTGTTTGGGAATGGTACCATTGTTCCCCTATGGGCCGTGTTCTAAGGTTTAAGTAAGAAATCAAGTCTACAATTCCACCCACAAAGCTATGAGTGATTTACATAATTACTGGAATATAAAACCATAATGGTTTAGCCTTCTGCTTGTTTAGTTCCCAGTAGTACCTCTGAATACCTGAGCTCTGAAATTATTTCACTGTTGCTCAAGTGCATGGAACATTTGAATTTTAAGTAGTTTTAGCTTGAGAGATATATATTTTTAAAGTACATGATACCACACTGAGGCCCAGATTCATTCTACATGTAAGATGCAAAATGAATACACAGTAGTAAATGTACAACATGTAAAATGTACAGTAAATCATCTTTTCACATCCCTACTCAAATATTAGACATCTATGTTTAGAATGCTCTGTGTACTGCATCTACATTTGAATGCAGTCACATTTGCATTTTTATGTAATTTTAATGATTATTTACTCCACTGTGCTGATTCTGCTACCAGCAACTTCATAGGGAAAGTGATAGAAATATTGGACCTCTGATCAAACCAGTTGTAACCATTTCCTCATGAAGTAGGATGTCTTGACCCTTAAAATTATTTTTTTAGTAGAGATAAATATTCTTCAAAAAGTGCCTTGGAATTCCTGAGGAATGAATATAATATTTTCCACAAGGAATGAGGACATTTTCATTAAGAGACTTGGTCATAACTCAAGGGTAAATGCCTGAAGTTTTAGGTTCAATCTCTAGCCCCTCTTCTCCAATTAAACTTTGTATCTAAAATCCATAGAATGGTGCTGTCACTGTCATCCACACGCTGCTGGGATGAATCTCCACACCAGGCACAATTTTGGGAGGAAATTATTTATTAAAATAAATAAATCTGTTATTAAAATAACAGATCCAGGGGAAGTTTCAGAATGGTGAAAGAGGCTGTCCCCCTTTCACAGATGCAAGCAGAGAGAGAAACCCATCACCTCCAGCCAACACACTCCAACTCTAAATGGCAAAGACAGGACCTCCAGGCCTGAGCTCAGACTGCTCTTTGTATATATAGCTGGAATTTCACATCCACCTCAGAAATATCTTAGGGCTGGAGCCTATTAGGCCAGGCCATGGTGATACATCCCCCAGCCAGGAAGCTGGAGAAAAACTGATTAAACTCTTGAATCTACTGGGGGACATCCATTCAAACTACCACAGATGCAATCAAGTTGTAATTAACCATACATATCATACTTTAATTACAAAAAGCAAGATATACACAAATGAATATTTGAGAAATATTTGCAAGTGCAAGTACAATGCAAATTTTCAAGATCAGATGAGACAGGGCTCAGTAGGAGTGGTATGGCGATTGACTTAAATTTTCAAGTTCTAAAGAATTTAGGTCATAAAGAAAAACTGTACTTGGTTAAAAACACATTAAATTCACATATCTGGTAGTAGTGTTTTCATACAGACCAGAATAGATGTTCAGAGACTAGTTTACATATACTTTTAGAATGAGAGAGTAACATTCAAATAATATTTTAATTTCAGATGTTTTAGATTTATATAAAATCTGGGAAAAGAATGGAGTTATGGCATAGATCTGAAAGGTGCCCTAGAGGCTCACTAGAATTCTTTGTCAGCAGGGCAGCAATGGGCAGAGGTGATGGGATCATGAGCATCAGATATCATGAATGGATTCATTCACAGTTGATTTTCCTACTTTATTGGTGATGCAGAGATGGTTCATTGTTGGAGGATATAGTTCACCGGGGTTGTGATTTTGAAGGGTGTATTGTCTCCTTGACCCCTTTCTTTCTCTCCTTCTTTGCCTCTTGTCTGCCCCAGTGTGAGTTATTTTGATCTACCACACATCCCCCCTAGCATATGTTTTGCCTTATCCCAGAACCATAAGCAGAGGGGACAGCTGACCATGGACTTGCACCATGAACCAAAGTAAGTCTGTCCTTTTCTCAGTGTTTTTCTCATAGGGATTTTTGTCACAGGGATAGTAAGCAGAGTAATGATTACATTTAGTATAATGACAATACTTGTTACAATTATTGACATATCACTACTAACCAAAGTTCCTAGTTTTCTGTTGCCTTGATCGTGTGTGTTTGTGTGTCTGTGTGTGTGTATGTTAATTCTTATTTTACTTTTTGACAGTGATAGGTTCAAATCCTAGGCTTGGTGCATGGAAAGCAATTGTTGAAGCACTGAGTTGCACTTCTAGCTCAGAACTCCTCAGTTCATATCTAATTTGGGGATTTGTCTCTCCCCAGGGATCCTCTCTTCTCCATAGGCTCCTCTTGACTGAGACAGTCGCTTCCTTGGTGACTTGGACTTTTTTGAGGGAAAACAGTTAGATGTTTAACAGAGCAAGAAGACTAGCAAAAAGAGAAATAAATATTTTGGACCAAAATCAAACAAAGCAAACCAAAACAGAAAACAATCACAAAAATATAGTCACCCTTCACTTGAGTAATCCTTAATTTTGCTGAGAAATGGCAGGTGCCTTTTGTGTCTTTGAATGGTGGTTCTGGGAGGTTTCCAGCTTTTTATTGTCTTATATATAGATATAGATGATATGCAAATAGATAGATGATAGATAGACAGACAGATAGATAGATGATAGATAAATGGATGGATCAGTGGGTGGGAGGGTGGGTGGGTGGATGGATGGATGGATAGATACAGATATAGGGTTTTTCATATCAATAACAAAAGCCACCTGTCATTTTCTGTAAAACATGTGTAGATTTCTATGCAGTGATCTCCCAATTTTGTTGTCCAATTTTGTTGCAATTAAGAACAACATTAAAATGGCATAGCTCTATTTTCTACTTCCATATATTTAAAAGGAAGACTTATTTATTGTGGGTTTATCTTTATCTGATCTGTTCATGATGAAAAAAAAAAACATTTGGCTTACTTAGAAGAAAATAATCCCTAGATTCCATAGGTAAAAATTTACAGTTTGGTCAAACTGTGCATCATGGGATCACAACCTATGAAAACACATTACTCATTTGTACTTTTTACACCAATGTGAAATGATTCATCCTCAGGATATAACGAAGAGTAACAATGGCCAAGATTGTCTTATAATCATAACCTTTCCAGGAAGAATATAATTGTAAGGCCACAAGCAAGAAAATATTATTTTAATTAGTTTTATACAGGAAAGAGAAATAGCACCTTTCTTAGTAAGCTTTATATGGAAGTCATTGTAAAAGAAGAGAAAGGGAATATCCTCTGCATTATACAAATGATGTGAGGGGCTTAAGATGTGGGGAAATAGCAGAATATGTCATTGTAAAATATGTCACTTTGATAGAAGGATTGTTTTTTGACAAAAAAGCAGATGAAGAAAGGAGGCAAGAGGTGTACCCTTCACTTTCTTTTTCTGTTGTGTGTTCATTTGCATTAATATGGGTGTGTGATTGCAGGATCACATGTGTGGTGGTCAGGTGACAGCTTGGGGTATCAAGCCTCAACTTCTACCTTGTTAGAGGCAGGACTGCTGTCCACTGCTCTGTCCACCGGGCTAGCTGGCTCCCGAGCCCCCAGGAGTGTCTCCTTGACTCTGCCACCCATTTAGCTACAGGCATGCTGGTTTTACAGATGCTGGCACTCATGTCTTCATCTTCATTGTGGGTTCAGGGGATCTGAACTCAGGTACTCATGTACTTTGGTGTAGCAAGTGCTTTAACTTTTATGTCATCTACTCAGCACCCTCTTTGGACCTGGTAGGCTTTGGACCATTGAGGTGCTTAGCCTAGAGGAATCCATGCAAATGTTTCCAACTAGCCTTTATTTCCCCTTTGGATTCTCTTCAGTTTTGCTTTCCTACAACTTGCTGCTTTGAGAAACACTGCTTTTCCTTTGCCTGTCACAGCTCTAAGTGTTCTTCGTTGTTGGCATGTCATAAGCAAAAATTGTAAGCCCCATCTTTGGGAGTTATACCTTCCCTAAGAAATATACATGTTAATAAGCTTATGTCTGTTTCTCTTCCTTGGAATTGTCAGTTTCCCAGTTGAGAACTGAGAAGCATTCCTTCCTCTACAGACTACTGAATAACAATGGGATGAACATTCTAAAGGCTCTTGTTTCATCACAACAAACTCATTTCTGCATTATTTGCTAATTTCTATTTGAGCCTATTAACATGCCCATTCCCTTGCAACCTCCTAAGTGCTGGTTGGATATCACATTCCTCAATTACCGAATTTATGTAACTTTGCTAGACTGATGAGTCTGAGAAGTGAAAATGGAATCCTGGCTTCCATTTCTGAGGAAGAGCTTGTTTCCTCACTCCCACTCTCCCTTGAAATCAGCTACACAGCTGGGGAAATGGTGTGACAGGGTGAAGGTCTGTCGCATCAGGTGGCTGAGGAAGAACAGAATTTCCTGTACTTTCAAACTAGTTCTAAGGTTCCCATCATATTTTCATGTACTATTTTCTAGGTTGGACATAGCCTGAAATCCTGAAGGAAGTACAGTGGTGTTGACAGAGAGCTCAGAGCCCTTTGACTCAAGGACCGGAAAAGCTGCTTCTAACAGTAGTGGAAATTATGCCAAATATGTTGTCAAATAGGGGTATAATATTATCGTTTTACTTAACACTAATCACTATGATTGAAATGTTGAATTATTTTGACTTTAATCATACCAACACCTACTATAATGTTGTCAAAGCTAGAAATCAAGCCACTGAACATCTTCAGTAAGGAGACTATGGAGATCAACCCAATTCTCTGAAATATGTAAGAACATAAAGCTCAACGAAGGCAGGATGATTTCTACTCACTGAGGATAAGTGACAACACACAAACCTGAAGCATGTAGTCTGAGGAGCCAATGTAAGCAAGATGGTGAACATGTTCCCCAAACACCTCACGTATCTCTCCTCCCCTTCACTTCCTGTTCTTAAATGCTATGGCTTTCCATTTGCTGGTCTTCAGTATACTTCGCTTTATGTTTCTTAGAACTTTATGTAAGTTGAATTGTACATAAATAAAATTACCCATTTTCTACTTTTCTGTATGACATCTTTAACTCGGCCTAGTTGACGCTCTCTCATGCAACTGTGACCCTCGCTGGACTTTCCTTGTTGAGCAGAATAGTGTGACCATAAATGAGTTCAGAAACATGGGTTAATCCATCATCACTTGATCACCAGGATAATGGACAAAAAAAATGAGCTCACATAGGTTGTGTGCAGTGCTTAGTGAGGGCACATGATGGTGTTATGGGCATTTTCATGCTGATGTTTTCTATAGACTTGTGTGTTCTCTTCTTGTTGAAAAATTTAGAATTGCGATTACAGTGATTGTACGAAATTGACAAAATGTATTCAAATCATTACTACAGCAAAGTTTCATCATCAACAGTCAAAACTCTAACTGTCAAAACTATGGTATGGTCAGCTTTCTCTTTGCTGCAACATGCATCCAACCCAAAGCAGCTTGTGGGGAAAAGGGTTTATTTTGGATTACAGACTGGAGGGCAAGCTTCATGCTGGCAGGGAAAACAATAGCAGAAGCAGAGGGTAGATGTCACCTCTGTCACAGCACTGCAAACAGCAGCAGGAAGGTGTGCCAAAAACTGGCAAGGGGAAGCAGCTCTAACACCTATAAGCCCGCCACCTACAACACACCTCCAACAAGATTCCAATTCCAAATTTGCCATCAGCTAGGGATCAAGCATTCTGAACGCATAAGTTTATGAGGGATACCTGGATCAAACCAGCACGACAATAAAATTGACTTAACATTGGTGTATAGTTTTATCAGCTTGAACATGCAAATATTAATGTAATCACATAAAAACAAGATTATAGAAAGGTTATGTCATCCCCCAAATTTCCCTTATACCATCACTTTGTAGTTATATCTCTTCCTCACTCAAAATCCTTGGCAACTGTTAAGCCTTTCTGGCACTGCAATATTCTGTGTTGAGATTACACAGTAGAATTATACTGTAAATAGCTGTATAAAACAGACTTCAGGTACTCAGAATAATGACTTCAAGAGCCATCCAAGTTCTTGGGTGTACCAATATGTAGCAATAGTTCATTTCTTTCCATTGCCAATTATTGGTATAGCATATATTGTCATTTTAATTTTCATTATTTGAATAATAATGAGTATATTTTGTGTGTCTTTGAGATATGCATATCTCATTTGTTCAAATGCCTGCTGGAATTTTTAGTTCACTTCTTTTAAAAAATATTTTATTTATTCATTGTCAAGCAGATATATGAGAGAGAGAAAGAGAGAAAGAGAGAGAGAGAGAGCATCAGGGCCACCACTTTGTGGGTCTGGCATATGTGGGCACTGGGGAATTGAACCAGGGTCCTTTGGCACTGGAGGCAAGTGCCTTAACGGCTGAGCCATCTCTCCAGCCCCCTTTAGCTCACTTCTTAATAGCTTGACTTTCTATATTCTTGTTGCAATGTGAATGTTTTTTATTTACATTTTCTATATACAAGTCATTTACATTCATATGTGTTTGCACATGTACATATGTATTCTAGGTGATTAAATTCTTAGTGGTTACTTTTACAGATAACTTTGTTTCATATATATTTAATTTATCATTATTTTCTTCTATAATTCATGCCTTTAGTGTCATATGTTGGAAATTTGTGTATAAACTAAGGTGACAAAATTTTATGTGTTTTCTAACTGAATTTTGACGGCTTGAAGATTTAAATTTAAGCAGATGGCCCATTTTTATCATTTTTATTTATGTTGAACAGTATATTTTTATTTTTTAACATCTTTATTGTCAATAATTAGATACATTGTATGAGCAAATCTTGTGGTGGTACCCCCATTTCCCTCCTCCCTGGGGGCTCTCCTCGGTGGGCATACTGGATCAGTCCATGGGGTATTTATTTGGAGATGGGGGGAGGGAGCATGGGTACACCAAAGCCTTTTGCCTCAGAAAGCAAACTCAAGATGCATCTGATTTTAAGTGGATATCTGGGAATTGCACCTGGACCATCACACATTGCAAGCAAGTGCCTTTAACCACTGAGCCAACTCCCAAGTACATGAATAAAAATTATATTTTGGACAATTTTGGGCACCCTTGGTGCCTCTCTCCATTGTTCTTCCTTAGATTATCTGCCTTGCTTGGGATTGTTGTGTTAATATATATATATATATATATTTGTGTATATATATATATATATATATATATAGTTGTGCTACAATTAAACCACATGGCATTCTGTGAAAGTATTTCTGGGAAATTTTGCTAGAAAGCAATTGTTTGTGGGGGGATCTGTTTCTGCACCATTTCCTCTGCTTATTAATCTACTTCTTTAATGATGTCTACATGATATAACTGAAGACCCTCCAATTTTATTCTGAAAATATGGTCACATGCTTTCCTGATTCCTTTTATGGAAGATACTGTCAGCTTTCATAATGCAGATAGTTGGCACTGGTGACTGTCCATGCCTCAGTTCTTTCTTGGATCCTCATGCTCCTCTTTGGATGGACTATCTCCATGCCAGCTCAAGGCCATTTTCTTGACACACTCTGAAACAAGCCTTGCTCTGTGTGGTCATGATGACTTTCTTGGAGATTCAGGATTTCTTTATAATTTTATATGTCTTCTCAGGTTGCATCCCATAAGTTTCTAATAAAATTTTGAAAACAAAAAAAGGTTGAGTTTGTACATCACTTTGGAAAATATAGATGTTGAATTAAGACTACTTTATGTTTTGGGAACAAAATGTCTGAGAAAAATCAGTTTAAGGGAGGAAGGGTTTATTTTGGTTTCCAATTCCAGTCCAGTCCCTCTTGTTTCAGGAGGTTTGGCTGAGGGGGCTTAGTGCATTCTACACACTGCTGAGTTTTGTATTTGTTTATGTTTTAAAAAATATCTTTACTGTCAATAATTAAATACATTTTATGAGCAAATCTTGTGATGGTACCCCAATTTCCCTACTCTCTTGTCCCCAACCCATTGGGGTCCCTCTTCCATGGGCATACTGGATCGGTTCATGGGGTAGGAGGTTATGGCACAAGAGGTAGCCAGGTTTTTTTTTTTCCTTTGTGTATTGTTACTGAGGGGGGCAATGTCTCTGGCTATTCTCCCCCACCATGGCTCTGACAATCTTTCTGCCCCCTCTTCTGCTCAGTTCCCTGAGTCATGGTGGATGAGTTTTAAGTCTGCTTTATTGTTGAGATCTTAAGTGTCTCTGGACTTCTGCTGGGTATTGTTGGTGTCTGCCTCCATTGACCTTTCATGGGTTATTTGACTTGCTGTGGTGACTGGTCTCCTGTTTATTCTTGTCACTTTCTTGTAGGTTTCATTTGGGCCCTGTATGATAGGCCAGGGGTGGTTCATCTTCTGCCAGGATGTCAGCCATCATCCCATGGCTTGTTGGTGGAATTAGGTTGTCACAGCTCTGCCTTCTGATGGTGGTCTGTTGATTCGGAGTACGGTATGTTTGTCTGTACATAAGCATTTAAGCTTGATGAGATCCCATTGGTTAAGTGTTTGTTGCATTTCCTGGGCTACGTATAGGTTTGTTCAGGAAGTTTTTCCCTACTCCTATCTGGGAAATAGTTCTTCCTATGCTTTCTTCCAGGGTTTTTAGACTTTCAGGTCTTACTTTGACATCTTTAATCCATTTGGAGTTGATTTTTGTGCATGGTGAAAGAGTGGGTCTAGCTTCATTTTTTTACAAGTATTTATCCAATTTGTCCAACCATTAGTTGAAGATACTATCTTTACACCAGTGAAGGTTGTCAGCACCTTTATCAAAGATCAAGTAACTATAGTTACTCAAATTAAGAGCAGAGTCATTAATTCTGTTCCATTAGTCTGTCTCTCTGTTTTTATGCCAGTGCCATGCTGTTTTCGTTACTATGGCTTTGTAGTATATCTTTATATCCTGAATGGTGATACCACATAAGGAGGATTTTTTTCCCTAAGGATAGATTTGGCTATCTGAGGCCTTTTGCTATTCCAAATAAGTTTTGAGTTTACTTTTTCTATGTATATAAAGAATGAAGCTTGGATTTTTATTGGCATGACATTGAATCTACATATTGCTTTTGGAAGAATTGACATTTTTATGATATTAATTCTTCCTATCCAGGAACATGGAATATCTTTTCATTTTTTAACATCCTCTTCAATTTCCTTCTTGAGCATTTTAGTGTTGTCATTATACAAGTCTTTCACATCCTTGGTTAGTGTTATTCCAAGGTATTTTTTGAGACAATTGAAAATTGACAGTCTCTCTGGTTTCTTTTTCTGTATGCATATGCCTGCATACAGGAATGCTACTGATTTTTGTGTGTCAATTTTGTATCCGGCCACTTTTGTTTTTCAAGGTAGGGTCTCACCCTAGTTCCAGGCTGACCTAGAACTCACTATGTAGTCCCAGGCTGGTCTTGAACTCACAGTGACCCTTTTGCCTCAGCCTTTTGCCTCTGCTTGGACTAAAGACATAGAACCCCACTCCTGTTGGCTGCCAGAGCGTTTTGCCATTGTAAATAAACTATGGACACATGTGCTACTTTGTGCTTCTGGCTTTACTTGGGTTATGAAGAATCAAACCCAGGCTGCTAGGCTTTGCAAGCGATTCCCTTTAACCACTCAGTCCTCTTCCCAGACACAGGAAATATCTTCTTAAAAAGATCAGGAGGTATGCTGCTAAAGTCCTAAATGGAGTTCTATGGCACAAATACATTGACTTAGCATAGTGGGTACATTTTTTCATAAACAGATTGGCAAAATTACTAGCTTTCTAATGTTTTTATCAATAAACAAATCTAGTCTTCTTAGTCTTTTTAGTACCCTATAGTTTCACAAACTGCTTGAATGTAAGATGACATAAAAGCCAGTCCCTACTGAATATTATTATTCTATGCTATCAGCCCTACTGTATAATAATATATATAGTAATAGTCTTATATTTTATGTGTTTATGGTGAATGCATATAATACTGAAAATTAGAGGCAGATCATTTTGAATACAAAATTCTATAAATGTGAAATATCTTGAGGCTAATGGAAAAATACTAAAAGAAAGCAAAAACATCTTACTTTGAACCTGGCTGATCTTGGCTGTTACGGATTTAACAAAAGATTTTAAAGAAATTCAAAAGTGATATCTCTGCACCACATCCTATGCTTAAGTTTCCGTGGAGCTGATCATTGCCGTCTAATAGTGCTGAGAACATGGGGAGAGGAAACAGTGCTGCCTAGAGGAGATGGAGATGACCCAGAGCATTAGGGAAAACTTCAGTTTCTGTCAAATAGCTACCTGAAAACACATCTTATGAGAATCTTTATAACATTCACCTGACCTAAGCTCTCAGATCTTTCCCTCTCAAAATGTGTACATGGCACCATAGAGACAGTGGTGTACACTTTTGAAATCGAAAGAGGATGAACCTATCAAGCTTGAAAATGAAGTTGTAAAATAAAGTGGTTTTAGTTTTAAAAAGAGAAGCTTAAGTAATATATATATATATATTTGTAAATGGTAAATAGAATTATTGTAAACCTGATTATCTAGCTTTCTCTTTTATTTTCTTCTCATGATTCATAGTAACAGGCAAATAGTGTAATCTGTTGTTCACCCTAAATAATGAATATGACTTTTAAATGTTCCTCTTGGTTCTCATCATGCACCAAAACACAATGGCCACATCTGATTCATCATGTAAATTGATTTAAAAAGAATTAGGTCCCTAATATTTCTCACAAATGACTAAACAGATTGGAAACAGAAAAATCCCATTGTTTTGTTACTTAGACTTGGCTTGCTTCAGCAGCAAATAGCTTCTGTTTTTTTTTTTCAGTTTGCAATGATATTTACTTATGGTAATACATGTGCATAATTTTGCCACTTTTTTGATTTAAAATATTCAACACAGAATAGCTGTAAATTTTTTAATGAATTATTTTCCCAATCAAATTAGACCCTGAATATAACCTCATCTAGCAAAATCCACACCTATTTAACTGCAACATAACTGTTTTTCTCAGAGTGTAGATATCTCATTTTAACCACTTATTTTCTTTGCTTACTCATAGCAGAAATGGGAACACTTGCAAGTCTTGGATTTTTGTGGACAGTGGGTCAAAGTAGTTAATAATTACACTACTAAGCCTATATATTAAGAGTTATTGTCCCAGGTGATGGTATAGTAAAGCAGGGGAGAGTCTAATATTATCCTATGAGAAATGTTGGTGGGGTGTTCATTACTATTTTACCTCCCCCATGACAGGATGAAGTGATTTTTTAAAATTATTTATTTATTTATTTTCAAGCAGAGAGAGAGAGAGAGATACAGAGATACAGAGAGAGAGCAAGAGAGAAAGCACCAGAGCCACCACCTTGTGGGTCTGGCATATGTGGGTACTGGGGAATTGGCACTTAGGCACTGGAGGCAAGTGCCTTAACCTCTGAGCCATCTCTCCAGCCCGATGAAGTGATTTTGAGGGATGAAGACAACCCTCCAAGCCATGTAAGCAGTGTAAGAAAAGATGCAAGTGTCTGCAGGCAGCCCGCACACAGGAGCTCAGGTTAAGTGGACCTAGGCCAAAGGGGCTGTCTGGAGAGTTAAGAAGGAGCCGCATACAAAGAGGGAACCTTTAGTAGTATACTAAAGAATTGGGATGCTTCTTAGATAAAAGATGATATTAAAGTGACATGGATACATGAAAATCAGTTACAATGAGGTTTTAGTAATATTAGTATATTAATACCATGTGTGGCTGATTGGATATGGTGGGTAGGAAGAAATAGAAGTATACAGTAATGCTTAGTCACATGGGACAGATGTCATAACTCTGGTGTCACTTCCAGAATCTGGAGAATAAGGGGAAAACTTCATCAAAAGAAGATGTCAACATCAGGTTTGGATATATTGAACTTGAATTTGGTATAAGATCTCCTTTTGAAAGTGCTGCACAAATTTTCAATATTTGACAAAAATATTGATTCTTCCAAGTGAAATACAGCAATTCTTATTCATCAGTGGACTAGGGATGTCTGACATGTTCTCTGTTTCCTGATTGTTGCATGGATTAGTATTTCTCCCCATATATAATGTGTGTGTGTGAATGTATGTATATACTGAAGTATTTATAAAATCAATGGAATGCTCAGGCTATCAGCATGTCAGGCCGATGTCTGTAGCAAGAGACAATAATCTGGATTATAAATCTCCTTCAGAATAAAAGCCATTTTCTTATAAGAACTCTCTTATGAAGATCTGGAAAAAAAAATCAGTGATTCTAGCCCCATTAATTAAAAAATGTGTTCAATTTACCAGTATCTTCCAAACAGGCATGATTTGAGTAGGATTGATAATATAGGTATTCTATATGTAAAATTTCATGGATCTTGCTGCAAATATAACTTACCAATATGTGCATTGACCAGGGCATTTGACAGATGTAGCCATCTTGGCTATTTCATTAAATCTACTGATATGTACCATACAACTGTGATTCCTATCGACTTGATTGTCATGTTGATTTAAGTAGATAATCAGGGACATTACATTACTTATAACAGTGTGTTAGGAAAAGAAATTCCTGTTGAAAAAAAAACAAGTAACAAAAATGAAAATCAAAAGCAAGTGACAAGTGATATTAAACAAAATGTTAGAAATAATTCAGTCATCTGATAGCTACACATGTAATATATGAACAGCCTACTTATGTCTAATATATAATAACAAGCCAAAAAATAATATCCTCTTTTCATAAGAAAAATAATCATAAAAGCAAATGAAAAATTCATTTATATGAATAAGAGTAATATATTTGGGGGGTTTTCTATCAATGAATATGCACTGAGGAGCCATAAATACAGGTAGACGTTCTGAGGAGATACCATTAAGTAAACAAATGGCCTTTGCTATCATGAGATGATGATGTAGTCAGAGGATAGGAAAAGAAACATCAAGCCAGGCATGGTGACGCACGCCTTTAATCCCACTCAGCAAGCAGTGGTAGGAGGATCTCTGAGTTCCAGTTCAGCCCAAGGTAGAATGAGACCACACCTTGGAAAAAAAGTGCAAAGACTCTGAAGACGAAACAACTTTATTTTGAATATTACTTGGAATCAAATGAGTCATCTTAACACTGGGGAGATGAGCAATTAAATTTCCCTATAATTTTCAAAAGTTTATTCAGGCTTCCGTATGGCCATTAAACCACAGATTAGCATGGATGAAACTGAAAGACCACTGTGGAGTTGTGATAAAATTTAACCAGTAAGATGCTGGGTTCAGAAAAGAAAGGCAGGGCTGAGAGATAGTTCAGCAGTTAAGGTGTTTGCCTGCAAAGCCTAACGACTGGAGTTTGATTCCCCAGGACCCATGTAAAGAAAGATGCACAAAGTGGTGCATGCATCTGGAGTTTTTTATTTTTTATTTTTTGCAGTGGCTGGAGGCCTTGGCATGCCCATTTTCTCTATCTCTGTTTCTGTCTCTCTCTCTACTTGCAAATAAATAAATAAAATATATAAAAATATTTTAATAAGGAAAGGTATGGTGCTGCCTCTAGGTCTTTACCTGATGCAGGGAGTAAAATTTCAAGAGAAAATATCAACATTTAAAAAATACATAGCAATAATAAAAGTCCAATGCTGGGCCATATGAAAAATTAAAAAAAAAACTACAATATCAGAAATTGTTCTGTTGGAACTTAAGTAATAAAAGAGAACAGGAAAGTAGGGAGACTATTTATTCTCATTATGAAAACATGTAATTTTTTCATCAAGTGTATATTATTTTAACTTAAAAGCTTGAATGTGAATATGTTAATGGACAGCAGCCCCGAAATCATTAGTTTAGAAAATACATTTATATATAATTCATTATATATAACTCCTTCGCAATTCCATCATTCACTCCACAAATGGTTTTATCTTTTTCTGTACATGCTATAGTAAGTATATTAGGAGATTAAAACATAGCAAGAATATTATTTTAATACTTTTTGGAGGATAAAGGAAAAGGGTTGAAGCAGGAAGAAGAGAGAGAGAAAGAGAGTCTACATATGAGAAGAATTGTGTGGTCTTTCTGATCTTTCTGATCCTGGGTTACCTCACTTAATATAATACTTTTCAAATTCTATCCATTTTTACCACAAATTTCATAATTTCACTTTTTGTTACAGCTGAATAAAATTTGACATTTTAATTATCCATGCATCCATTGTGGGCATTTATTCTGTTTCCATTTTCTTTTTTTGTGAAAAGAACAGCCACATAAACATGAGTGTGCTAGAATCCCTGTGGTAAGAGGTAGAGGCCTTTAGGTGTATGTCCAGGTGTGGGATAGCTGAATCATATGGTAATTCTATTTTACTTTTTTGAGAAGTCTTCACGTTGATTTCTGTAGTGAATAAGGGTTCCTTTCCCCCACACCCTCAGAGAGACTCTGCACTTTCACCTTGGAATAGTATTGAGACTATTAAAGATGCTGGGGACCTTTAAAGTTCTATTCAATATGTTTTGCATAGCTGTAAGCCTATAGGGACAAAGGGTGGAAGTTATCAGCTGAAAAATGCTATGTTTGGTTGGTCTCTTCTACATTCTGTGATGATTATTTCCTCATTAACTTCAAACTATCTGCCAATGTCAGCCTTGTCTAGGTGGACAAAATACAATTCATAATTTGATTTCATGAAGTGAAATAGGTCACTTCCCTGATTCCTTCCACATGTGTTGGGGTTGCCGCGTGGTTACTTGACACAGCTATCATGGTGATAGCAAGTCTTCTGACAATCATGCCATAGATCATGTGATGGTGTGATGGAAATAGTGATATTAACATAGCTGTGCAGGATTTTAAGAAAAAAGTTTTTTTTATTGCTATCAGCCCTTTATCATAGCTCTGGGATGTTGCTTTCTATCCCCAGTCTTATATTTTAATAATAATTATTATTCAGAGAGGTTAAACAATTCACGTCAGATCTAAATAAATGTTTGCTGTATTTGAAAAATTAGTCTCTAGTTTTGCAAGTCATGTGTAAAATTTACCTGGTGTCAACAACAGGATGTATTTCCAAGAGCAATTCTATGATCCGTTTCCATTTATTTATTACTTATCAATGGTCAATGTCTTTACATTTATAATATCATTTTCTTGGTCCAATAGGAGAGAAAAGACTGGTTTTATCATTGACTTGGGGGCATAGAAGAAGACATTGAACACAATGAGAAAGAGAATTAAGCCACTTGCTTAGAGTCTCTGACTCTAGTAGCATAGGAGTATGATTTTGCATTCTATGGCTATAGGAGCAGCAATAATGAGCCAGCTTCACATGCCACACGGTAAAAAGCTAGTCATTTTGATATATAACTCAGTAGCCCAATTCCCACAGAGTTCAGCTTATGATTCTTGCCTATACAAATTCATCATGGTGTAATAATTCCGTTTGTGCAACTGAAGAGATTGTTTAATAGCAATTTCCGTGCTAATCACTTTCTAATGACGAATTACTTTAATAGAAGAGGTTATAATAATTCACCCTCCACCTTTGGCAAATAATAAATTACTATTTGCATTCTACCTTTGAGTTTGTAATATTGCTTTTTGTTTCCAAATATTTATAAGCCTCATTATAATTTTGTGTGCCTTGACTTATTGAAAGAGTTGGATTGTAAAAATGTTCCCATATGATTTTATTGTTTATTGTTCAACAAAGATAGACCTTTTACAGTATCGATTTCTTTTTCTTTGTAATTGCCTTGCAGGTTTCTTAGTATTATAACTACTCTTGCATCGAGGGATTAAAGAATCAACAACTGTGGGTTGTCGTGATTATAAATCCTAGTGACACATTTTGATTAAGATGAGCCACAGAGGCTGTGGTGCACACTGGAATACATTAGCTATATCCCTCAACTTTGGAACTGAGGCATTTATTTTTTCACATGCAAGTTTGTTTGCTGACAATTCTTACATTAATCCCTCTCTCTCTGGGAACTAGTCTATAAAAGCTTCCTTGCAAATCTAAGCTTACTCTGAGGTACCTCTCTTCTAAGGACTGGTCACACTGTGAATCCAAGAGATAGACCCAGTCCCAACTTGACACATCTCTAAAGGACCATCTGGCCTCAGAGCTTCCATGAATCTTGGAAAGTTCTCTTGCAATTTATGTGACAAATTGACTTCTCCTTCAATTCCTTAAGCCACATTATACAAACCCAACACAGGAACAGGCATGGATAATCCTTGCCCAGCTGGAGGATGACAGTAGAGTCCAGCCTATCCAGGTTGTTTGTTTTTCCCTGGCATGAAGATCAGTGTCGGTCTGTATATAACCTCTAAGATTCTGTGTTGTCTCAGACACTGGGAGGTTTTGACATCTCAAATCCAGCCTTCAACTCTGGATAGATCCACATTGACCAGACCATGTCATACTCATACTTTTAGGAGAGAAATATTTAATGATGTATGATGACAGTGGTGTTATTTTACAAATCTTGAACCCATGTCAAAATTCTTGTCATAGCAAGAAGTAATGGGAAGACTGAAGATCCAAGCTGTATCTGCCTGGTGACCCTTGGATAGGTTAAGTAACCTATCCATTACCTCACAAAATCTACCCCTATCATCAGGTGATGTGGAATTCATCAGGCCCATTGTACTGGAAGAGCTCATTTCCTAACTCCTTGAGTTATGTTAAAAATGAAATTAGAGCCAGGCATGGTGACCCATACATTTACTTCCAGCACTGGGGAGGCAGAGGATCACCATGAGTTCCAGAGTACCCTGAGACTACATAGTGAATTCCAGGTCAGCCTGAAATAGAGCAAGTTTCTACCTCAAAAAAAAAAGAAAAGAAAAGAAAAAAAAAGAAATGATAAATCTTTAAACTAAAATGTTTCAGTATATGAACCTGATTCTCAACTAAGCATTTACTACATTATGGTTATTATTGTTAAAACAGACTATGCAACCCTTTGATTTCAGAGTGTTTTGGACAATTTAACCATTTTAATAACTTTAAACAATCACTGTGAGCATAGCAGTTTTACAGGCTACAGGGATGAACAAAAGAGACACAGTTTTTTGTTCTTATGGAGCTTCTGTTGGAAGAGAGAAACAATAACATGTTCCATATGTAAAGGATTTAATGGATTTAAATAAATTCAACCCAGAAAACTGTAGCTTCAGAAATGACCACAGAGTGCTAGATAAATCAGGGACAGTTAGGGATCAGGATTCGAACAATTAGTGATCAACCTTCTAGTTTTGGGTGTAATGGTCATGGAAGGACTTACTATAGCAATACTGGTGGGGGGACACCTACTGGAGATTCAAGGTAAGTATTAGAGACAGGCACAAGGAAAGGTGTCCAGGTAAGGAGGGATAGAACCCAGTTTTCTCACCTGCACAGCTCCTGATGCCAGGGCCTCTGCATATTTTCCCCTCTAACCATAGTTATGGTGTCTTTACTTCATGGCTTTGGCATGGTCTTTAGTTTTTTAAATTGTCTTTGATTTTGGCTCTCTGTAGTTTGAACATATTATAGCTAAATGCTCTCTCTCTCTCTCTCATTCTCTCTCTCTCTGTTTCTCTCTTATGCCTCATTTTATCTCCATACCCATATTTACAGTATTTTTAAAAACATTTTTGTTGTGATCTTAGATGTTTATTTCAAAATCTTTTCTTTGGCTTTGACCTACAGTTTGAACCTTATATGCCTAAGTAGTCTCTCCCCATCTCTCTTTTCCTCCCTCCTTTCTTCCCTCCCTCTATCCCTGCCTCTCTCCCTCCATCCTTGCCTCTCTCCTTCTCTTATGTCTGTGTATTTCTCTTGCATGATGTTCTTTGACTTTCCTGGATCTGTGGATTTGTGGTTTCGTGTTTTCTTATCTGCATTAAATTTGGAAATTTCTCAGTCACTAGACTTCAGAAATTTCTTCTTTTGTTTTCCTTCTTGTGTTCCTTCTGGCCTTCCAAATATGACTTGCTATTCACTTTGAAATTTTGTAGTCTCCCCAGTAGACGGATGGGCAGATGGATCTGGGCTTATAACGATGCATTATGGTAAACTCCACCAAGAGTGATTCCGAGTGCAGTGGCTACTGCAAACGGAGTTTCATTTATTAAACAAGTCAATACATTCCCTATATCTGGTAAGCAGATATGGCTTTAATAAAAATCGGTTTTCTTGAGTATTGTTAGTAAAGGTCACCAGAGTAGTTTGCTTTCTGCTGTTAAAGCCAGCAATACATCTATCTGCATTGTCTTTCATTATTTTTTATTTCCATAAACCATCACACGGGTTCATCATGTTGACATGACCTGAATTAGACCTGGTGAGCAAAAAGTTGTCATTACTATAGATTTATTTGCCAGAGGCTAAAAAGTAAATACAGGAAATAAAATGAAGAAATACTCACCTCAGTGAAGTTTCTAGATGTCTATTGACATGATACCCATTCTACAATGTTACTGGTCCTTCCTATAATTAAAATACACACACTGCTTAAGACCATTTGTACTTATTCCTTATTGGGTCTCCATCTTGGTCTCATTATTAAGTGACCTTCTAAAACCTCTACTTTGGAGTGGATCCAACAAGAGTTTCCACAAGTCTTGCCACTTGATCCAACAGATTGGATGAGGTTTGAAGTTCCCATGACAGAGAGGCTATCTATAAATTTTAGCAAGACCCTATAAGGAAACCACTGAGCAGCCCTAGGAATTCTAGAGCACATTAATGCCCTTCTCTGAGGATACTGAGAAGAAACATATGATACGAGTCTGTTGTAGAAGCCACTAGATGATCAGTGTTACCAGGCACCTTGATCAAGGATAACCTCAATCCTAATTTCTCTGGGTGCAACCTGATCTCTTATATTAATTCTTCACAATAACCTGATGTATCAGTATCCAGAGGCTGACCTGTTTAATTGCTATAAAAAGGTTATTTCTTTACTCTGGTGCAGGAGTCACTGTAGTATGATTTCCTCTAAGGCACATGAAGACAAGAATGTGTTAAACTTTTTCATATGAATTTTCAATCAATTTCACTTCCTCCCCTCAGAATTCCTTTCCTTATCTGTTTTTGCAGGTATCATGGGAATTTGATTCGCAATGCAAGTTTTTTTTGTAAATACCTTGAATTTTACTTTCTCCGGTAAGTTTTTAATGGTGGCTCTGTCCATTCTTGGTCTGTTGAAAACTTTTTGAAATCTTTTCATTCTTTTGTGTCATATGTCACTATATTTTTTAAAAAATATTTTATTTATTCATTTTCAAGCAGAGAGAAGAGAGAGAGAGAGAGAGAGAGAGAGAGAGAGAGAGAGAGAGAGAGAGAGAGAACCAGGGTCACCACCTTGTGGCTCTGGCTTATGCAGGTACTGGGGAATTGAACCTGGGGCCTTAGGCACTGGAGACAAGTGCCTTAACCACTGAGCCATCTCCCCAGCCCATGCCACTGTATTTTAACAGGAAAGGAGAATTTTACTTTTTTGTTCAATTTTTTTAAATAAAGAAGAAATATTTATGTGGTCATCTTTATTTAACCATATCTTTGCATTTATTCTTCCAATGAGATAGTTGTACCATTTCTAAGATTTCTAAAACGTTGGCTGATGAAGTCATAGAAAAGGGGATGAACTGAAAATCTATTAGATTTTTGTGTCTGGCATAGCCATCACCGACGTCAGCTAAATGGGAAAAGAAAAAAGAAATTTCAATTTTATCAATGATGTGGAATAAGAGCTCTGACAAGGGGACAAACTGGACTTTCTCTTTGTACTTTGTAACACTTGGACAAACTTTTCTTTTGACATTAGGTCTGTTTTCATTTCTTTCTTTTTTTCCAGAGTAAAAGCTTGGTGTTTGCCTTCACAATCAATTCCCATTCCTTTCGATTTGGAACTGATGACTCTTTACTGAAAATGGCAAATGGGGTCAAAAAGTGTCCCCACAGACACGTCTTCTGTCTTCTCCAGACGGTCTTTGATGCTCAGGAACCTGTTGAGAATGGTCAGCAGGGACACAGTGCGGGAAGGGCAATCGTTTGCTAAAAGTCACTTGGCTGTTGTGTTTAAGATACTGGCAATTAATCAGACCTTTGTCAGTTATAAATCTCTAGGAGTCTAAAAGAACAAACAGCCTTCTAGATAGAAGCATGCATTCAGAATCTACTTTAGTTTTTGCCAAGATAAGATTTTTTGGGGGGTTTTTTGAGGTAAGGTCTCGCTGTAGCCCAGGCTAACCTGGAATTCACTATGTAGTCTCAGGGTGGCCTCTAACTCATGGTGATCCTCCTACTTCTGCCTCCCGAGTGCTGGGATAAAAGGTGTGTGCCAACATGCCTGGCCAAGAATTTTAATTCAGTATCAGGCTATGTCCAGTTCTATATTTTAATGAGAGACTGGGGTAAATAAATAGGTGAGAGGCTTGGTAATACAATACTAGAAGAAAGGGTAAATGTTACAGAAGAGGCAAAAATCTATATCTCAATAAGCTGAATGATAGAAATAATCTCAAAATAACAGCAGACCTATATATTGTCCTTTAAATTTTCAAAGGTAAAAGTAGTCATACTACCTACCATTTATCTTGTAGAAAGTATTCCCAAGGTATTCTGCTAAGTACTCATAAATTTTCTCCTTTAATCACAGCAATCTACTTGATCATTATTTTTTGACCATTTACTAAGAACCAAGCACTATACTAAGTTTTAGAAATAAATTGGTGAACAGAGAAATATTTTGGTCTTAGTACAGGCTGAAATGTATCCATACTATTCCTCACAATTTGGGGGTAGAACAGTATGTCAAACCATATCCGATAAATCAAAGTTTTCAGAGCAGATTGTATTGATGTTAAATGGACTGAATCCATGTTTAATAGCATGCGAGTTAAATTTAACAGTTGCATCGATGACAGAGGAGGTTATATGAAGCCCATGAGGAATCCAGAAATATGATTGGAAGCAAGTCCAGCTTGCACCAAGCTGATAATGTGGCTGCTAAAATCCATAAATATTACGACTGAGTAATGCTGAAAAGTGCAGGCTTTGTGATTAGACAAACTTTGTTTTTTCAAATATCTTTATTATCAATAATTAGATACATTGTATGAGCAAATCTTGTGATGGTACCCCCATTTCCCTCCTCTCTGTCCCCAACCCACTGGGGACCCTCCTCAGTGCACATACTAGATCTGTCCTTGCTCCATTCATGAACTGAATTACCATGGGAAAGGACTTTGCATCTCTGACTTCCATTTCTTAGAATGTGATTATGTGATTATATTCCATCTCATACAATCAGTGCGAGTAAAGGTGAGGTGCTTACAATGCGCTGTCTTTGGTTTCCAGGACATTGTAAGTGCAAACCAAAATGGTAGGTGTCCATTGTTAACTGCACAGAAATGCCTGTACTTCTTGGTTATATGACTTAGTTCTGAAAAACCACGCTGCAATGGTCTTATGGTGATATTGAAGGAATCCAAATCGAGTAACAATTAATCATGCAATAATAATAGAAATAATGATAAGAACTCTGCTCAAGGTTATTAGCTGAAAAATATTGTTATTTTTTATATTGTCTAATAACAATTATTGACATATTCTCCTCCACACACACACCCACACCCGCCCCCCACACAAATCTCACAATCGTTGATGAGTTACAAGCAGCAGTGAGTTGAATGTATACTTTAAAGTCAATATGTCTAGGTTTCCAGGGGCACTAAAAAATGGACAGGAAGAATCTCACTGAAAAATCTAACAAAGTGTTAGATAATCCAAAAGAAATTTCTAGATTAAACTTTAAGGGACTCCAGTGTTGGGCACGAATGGTGAGACCTGAGAACTAATCCCCACCACACTCCCTGCTCTCTGCTCAGTTGTGAGCTGGTGGGAGCCTAGAAAGGGTGTGTGTGCTGGTTGCACACAGAGGAGGAGATAAATATAAAACTATGTAGGTCAAGGCTCTGAATTAACTGCACTCCACACCAATGCTCAATTTACTCCTCTGGAAGGGGACCCGGGTCCTTTGATGTTCACATTGTTTAGGTCCCTAAATTAGCAATTTGCAACAGTGCTCAGACCCTCACCAATGCACCAGTTATGTGGGAACCCTTTAGACCACAGACTAGAGTGTATGCATTGATTTCAGTGGGGACTAAAACAACTACATAGCCTAGTTTGCCTCTTTAATTCTTCACTCAGAAAGACTAGCTGGTTCATTTTCTCAGCCACATTGATTTTTTTCCCAAATGAGTGAATTTGTCGATCCATAAATCTAGGACAGATTGGTATTAGAGTATAATTGCAGGCTTTATGAAATGGTGAGTAGATCAGATGGCCGGGTTCAAGCCTGTCATTCACCTACCTTCTGGAGGAAGCATTTCCAAGGTTCACAATGCATTTATGCTCCTATGACCAGACCTTCCAGAGATCAATATTCACTTATTGCAACAATACCTCTAGTAGGACTTAATGACTCTCTTTCACAAAAAAACACATCCTTTTACTTTCATAAGTTAAAGGGCTGTAATTTTAGCCATTAATGTATAGTTTCATTTAATTCATGGTTGTTAAATCCAGAGTATTATTTTCTTACAATAATAATAAAACTTTAATTTCTCTAAAAATTATGAAAGTTTTCTGTTAGGTTCCAGTTCTTTAAGAACTTCTATTATGTTCATTCAGATAACAGCTCTGTCTAAACTGTTTCTCAAATGAGCATCACACAGTTTGCAGATGCATGGACATATTTTTCCCATCTGCCTCTTTTTTTCGTTATTTCTGACCATGCTCAGAGATGAAGTCAACACCTTCTGACTTCATGTACATACTGAAGTATAAATTTCTCACATTCCTAAAGTGATTTGAGGAGGTTCTCTTGTAAATTCTGACTGCCACTACAAAACGAATGACTGGAAAAGAAAAGGAACATTTTCAAGTTCTGTGATAAAATGAAGTTTCCAGTGCTTTCATAGACAGAATGTCACTAGTAATAAGTGACAGAACTTACATTAATGATCCAAACTAAAGTTAACTTGGAGTGCTAGCTTTTAATTTACCTGGTATGTGAGAAAATATCTTGAAAAGTCTTCTATTGGTAAACTTTCTCTGACAAGTTTTACATAAATTACTCACTGAAGAGAAAAGAACATCTTATTTCTGTTTTCTTTGGTGTGGTACATGTGATGTAGTATTTGTGGTATTTATGCATGTATGCACATGCTTGTTTACACATGTGAGATCCTCATACACACTGGGTGGAGACCTGAGGAGATAGGCTTTCCTGTGTCTTCTGACTTTTTTCCTACAGACAGAGCTTCTCACTAAACCTGGAGCTCACCTGCTTGGGCTTAGATTAATCTAACAGCCTCACTGATCCTCCTGTCTCAAATCCCCTCAGAACTGGGGTTTGCACAGTCACCCCAGTTTCTTAGTTTTCCACAGAGGATTAAGCTCATCTTCTCTTCTCAGCCATTTATTCCTTTTTCCAAAGCCTATTTCAGGAGAAATCCTGTGATGCATTTAAGGAGGCAGAATTCAAATAAAGAGAAAAACATTTGTCATATATAAATATCAAGTAGGATATTTCTAGACAAGGGATGCTTGATAAAAGACAGGGAAATATCTACTGTCTCTCCTAACCTGGGTGCACCATCCCTTATTCCAAACTCCGTTTTCAGATTGGGGTGCTATCAATGTTAATACAATGCTCCATAAGGGACAAGAACATGAGAGGACAATAATGTTACTATATATTAAAACTGAGAAGTATGTTGTAGTCATGTCCTTGTCTAATAAGGAATTAGAGATGTCCATTAGGAAGAAAATGGCAATGCTGTAGTATTCAGGCAGTTTATTCTGCAGTTTTTTTAAACAGTGGTTCATAAAACACAGCATGAATAGCATCCATAGGAATTCTATTAGACTCCTGACTGTCCATCTCAAACAGCTGAGCTATTCCTTCTTTGTATTCCTTGGAGCGCTGGGGGAATCTCAATGTTGTTCAAGGGAAGTCATTCTTCCTCCATGTTTATTTGAGAGGGTCTGGCATGCTTATGAAATAGTCTTCTGCTTAGAGCTAAGGCTTTGCTTGAGAAAACAATGTCTATAATTAAATGTTTGGTTATGTGAACAGCTGTGACCATCTTTACACATGTGCAAGTAGTGACATTTACAAATGAATCTCCCCAAGCGTCAGTGAGAGGGATTGCTGTAATTGCACACTCAGATGTCACAAATAAATGTGGAAAGCACAAATATTAAAGTTGATGTGATGAAGTACATGAGTGTATTTATGCATCATATAATTTCACATGTGTGTTTATTAAATATGCATAATATATACAAATAAATCTATAATATATAACATATATAATATATATTTATTTGTATATATACATTTATACAACATGGAAATATTATATATGTACACTACTTATACACATGTAATTAACATTCATAGTTGTTACATTAATAATTTTTGCTAATAACATTGCTGTCAGAGGAGAGCATGAATAATTAAGAATGAGTCCTAGAGAGCAAAGTGGTTGGCTGAGTGTCATACAATTGATGTGATACCAAACCAGAACCAATCTGTCTACATTTCAGTATCCTTTTCACTATATTCGTTATTCTGTGGGGATTGTACAGAAATGGTCAATATGTTTTTTTTTTTATTTTAATCGTAATTACTTGATACAATTCAAGTATTCTGATGTCCCTTACAGCAAAAGAAGGTGTTCACTGAATGAAGACCCGTTAATAAATCACATAATCGACCTTCAGGTTCATAGTTGACAATTTATGGTGCTAAGCGTTTTTTTTTAATGTGATTACTTCTCTTGAGCATTTTTTGTCTAAATTGTTTATGATTGGAAAATATGAGCCAGTATATGACACCATTGTGATTAGAGAAAGAGGAATATCTTTACGAAATTATTACAAGTAAAAGTCCAGATGCTAAAGCTAGATGACAACTATTTGCATCCCGACTACTTTTAATAACATTTTATTTGCAAACAGAAACACACACACAGGCACAAGAACATATTCAGAGAGAGAGAGAGAGAGAGAGAGAGAGAGAGAGAGAGAGAGAGAGAGAGAGAATATAGATACACCAGGGCCTCTAGATACACCACTGCAAATGACCCCCATATGCATGCACCACATTGTGCATCTGGTTTTGTGTGAGTACTGGGGAATAGAACCTGGTTATTAGGTTTGCAGGCAAGTGCCTTAACCACTGAGCCATCTCTCCAGCCTCGTCCTGACTATTGATGGGATTCAACCTGAGCTTCCCCCTTGAGACACCACAGCTTTTCTGCACTGATGTCCTGGTCAAAGTGAGATTTTTAATTCTTCTTGACTTTGGGAGCTCATTGGTACTTTCCTACGTATTCCTGGTGGTAACAAACCCTTGTGCTCTGAGGGTACATATGCCATTTGGATTTTCTTCTATAAATGGTCACTCCAAAATTTAGCCATTTGAAGTAGTGGTCTCAACTATGAGTCTGAGAAATGGACTGGGACAGAAATTTCCTTCTTAGTTTTGTGTCCTCCCATAATGCTCATCAGTGCCTGGGATGACCGGGGTTGCAATTTATTTATTTATTTGCATCTGTGTGTTCTGTGGTGGTGGTGGTGGGGATTGCACCAGGGTCTCTTGCTGCTTCAGCTGAATATCTATGCAGCTTCATGGCTGGGGAATTGAACCTGAGCTGGCAGACATTTTCAGCAAGCACCTTTAACTTTAAAAGACATCACCCCTGATCCATGAATGTGTTTGAATTTGTCTTGATCCATTTGCAGAGCTCTGGCTAGAGGCCAGTCAATTCTTTTCTTAGGCAGCTAATTAAGTTCTTCCTTTAACAATTTCCCTTTCAGGAACTCACCAGCTCTGAGTCCAAGTACCACAGAGCTGGGGGACAGTCATTATGCCCTTGAACCCATGAAATTATCCAAATTAGCCAATACAGAAAAACCTGTGACATCTGGCTGACCTCTCCCTCTTGCCATGCCTAAAATGCTGCAGCTTCAGCTTGTCTCAGGTGTATCTTTTGTCTACTTTCTGGCAGGCTTCACTCATCTATCCAAGTGTCACTAGCTGGGGTCCTCCCATCAACATTATATTTAAATCATATAAAACAGAGATCTGGGTTTTTTTTTTCCATGTCATGTGTCCTTATATTTTCAAGTAAGCCAGACACGTTTGTTCTAGCTACAGCAGATGAGGACTAGAAAGGAGTTAGCATCTCTTGAAACCCAGACAGGAAACCAGCTCACTGCTATTTCCAGGGCTTTCTAACAGCTCAAGCATCTTCAGACCACTCTGATCTCAGGGGATTAGAGAAATAGATTCCATTCTTTCATGGAAGAAGATGAAACTCCCCTTTCAAAAGCCCTGGATATTGGAGAATTTAAAAAACTGGGAGATTTTTTTTTACAATCAATCCACACCAGAGGATTTGAATTTTAGAATTATGAAAACATCATTGAGAGGCATGAGCGATAAATCAATTTATAAACTTAGATAGCCCCTCGAAGTCAGAAATAAACCACTACTTGTGACTGTGCACTCAACCATTGACTGGTGTTGGGGGTAACAGTTTTAAAACTCAAGTTTTAAATGTGTTTTGTGAACCTGGTGAGATCTTTCCCCTTGTGTCGCAAATAGCTGCCTTCTTACTATGTGCCGATGACCTTTTACTGTTTGTGCATCGAGAGACTGTGCACAGGCTCCTGTGTCCCTTCTTACAAGGGGATTTCAGCTTTAATCATATGACCTCACTTGGCCTTCATGTCTCCTTGGAGACTTCATCTTCAAATAGACACACTTGGAGGTTCGGTCCTTAACACCCAAATGTTACAGAGGCAGAAGCATTCAGTCCATAACATTCGTTCTTTTTTATTGCACTTTTCCTTTTAAATTTCCTCTTTTGACAAAAAGTTCTACAATCAGGTATATTCAGACATAAATTTTCTTGGTCCTGCTAGACTGCTTTAAATAGAATGCTGGAGAGTAGGTGAATTCTTTGGCTTCATTTTGGGAATTAAAAATATTATTTATTAAGTGGAAACTTTGTATGAACAAGTCGTGTATTAGTATCACCATTTCCCTCCTCCCTGCCCCCATTCCCAAGGACCCTCCTCCATGGGATTGCTAGTATGTGAGGGCAATGAGTTGTTCGTGCAGCAGGGAGTCATTGGGTGGGGGGCAATGCCTCTGGATATTCTCCCTCACCATGGCTTTTACAATATTTCTGCCCCATCTTCTTCAAAATTCCTTGAGTCATGATGGATGAGTTTAAGTCTACTGTAATGTTGAACTCAGCAGTTTCTGGATTTCTGCTTTGGAATGTTTTGAGTATCCTCAGTGTCTTTCTCCATCACCCAGGCACAGGTTGTCAGGCTTTCTGTGGGAGCAGCACTCTTGCTCATCTCATCACTTCCTCTGTGGTTTCACCTGGGCCCTCACTGATGTGTGAGGGTGGTTCATCTCCTACCAGAGAGTCAGCTATCAGTTCTGGTCTTGTTGGTAGAATTAGTTTGTCCACGGTTCTCACTGCCTTCACAACTTTCACCCACCTCTTGGAGTGCTCTCTTAGTGTTGTTTCTTTTCCTGGCCATTCTTATGGCCAAAGTTAGAATTAAAAGTTATACCGCTTACTTTAAGGCATAGAATTGTTTGATAATTTTTATGTGCAGCAATTTCCATTTAGGGCTGAGTTATCAAGGAAGGGGCGGTGCTGAGTTCTTCAGATATTAATATTAAATTCATATGCATTAAGTGTTACATATACTATAGCTAGCTAACATTTGATGAGCAAAAATCTATTATTATTGTTTAAAGCAAAAGAAAATTGTGTTACAGTTCAGCAAATACCTCATAATCATGTGATTTTTGAACAGAGAACTCTATGTCTCTAAGCCCTGAGATTTTATACCCAGGATGAGAGACAGGAGTAACTGTGTTAGTGTTCAGCATTAAATGAAGTCTGTGAGGGGTGACAGCGGGTGCCAGGGAAGGTTGTCCATAAATGTGAGTTTCCTTCTACTGCCTGGAAAATCCCTTTCTGCAAGCAGGAGAAGGGGAGAAGATGAGTCACACTTTGCTTCTGGCTTTTCCTTTTCCCATATTCATCTCCCCATTGTCCTTCCTCCCTTGCTAAGAGATTTCATGTGAGTTTCCTACCTATGAAAGGTAAGGTTTGGGTTCACATTTGTTCTCTACAATCCCAGCTAAGCGTCTGAGGGGCTTAAATCTCATCTGAGAGAATGAGAACATCTGCCATGATTCTCCCAGGACTGAACCCTTCCTCAGGCTCAAATGTTCCCACTGGTGTTTGTGAGAATAGCAATCAGCTTCCTTTACATCTGTTGTGCAAAGCTGTGTCCCTCTGGGGGATCACATATGTTTAGTAGAGAAACCATCTGTGTCCCAGGAGGAATGACAGAAAAAAAAAAAACCATTGTAGCATCTGGGAGGGAACAGAAGTGTGGCTGGGAGGCTGGTCGGGATGTCAGGGCCCTCAGCCAAGGGCCTCCCTGCATACCTGGCAGGTGGTTCTGGCAATGCCACCAGTGAAACGTGTCCACCTCATCCAGAGCCTGGAAAGCCTTGGTCCAGTGTCCTGTTTTCTCTCATCTGTTGCCACCCAATTGAAGACCTTCAGAATGATCAAACAGTTGATATTTGACATGTGTCAATTTAGATAAATGAACAACTTAGAAAAAAAGTTGCTTTCATATACAGGGAATTGAACCGAATTGCATACATTAATGGGGACTGGTGGCAGCATAAGGAGCTGCATTCTTGCCTCGGTTGGCCCAGTTTGTGTTCTGGACCTTCACATTTCACAAACTGACTGTCAAACCACCTGACATATATTTGCCATCTTCTGCTAACAAAACACAGCCATGTAAAAGAGCAATACTTACTCCCAACATGCACATTTAAGGGCTCTGATAGAGTAAATTTTGTATATTACCTATAGAAATTACACAATGGTTTAATGTGCATTCTAATCATCTCTGATCCTATTAGATATTTCTTAGCAATGAACTCATCAGTAAGGGCCACTTGAGTAGTGTAGTTGACATTCCAAGAAGGACTGACACTGATTCTTGGGACCAATTCTGAGGTTCCAGGTAAAAATAGATCAGTAAATACCCCGTGTTTCGTTATAATTTGAGATTTCTCTATTGAATTCTGTTCCTGCCATATGTGGTATAGCCACTCCAGAAAGACAAAAATTGCTTTGATAATTTTAGAAACAGAGTTAAGCATCACGACCTCAAAGCTACACTTACTTCAGCTGTCTTGAGTCTTCTCCAGTGTGTATTTCAGCTTTTGAAGCTTTGAATGAATCAGCGGAAGAGAGGTTAAAAATGGCTATGGCTTTAATTGCTTTCCTATTTTTTTTCTCTAACTAGGTTCAGCCTGTTTATTGGAACTGATTGATTTGAATTGATGAGTTTTATTGATCTTTGTCAAGCCCAATTAATTCAATCAGATTGTCTTGTTCCAAGTTGAGCAAATGAGTTTTATTTTCTAACCCAATTATGAGAAGTCTATAGAACATTGTTCAAGTAAGGACTAGGGAATAGCTAACTTGTTTTCTTTGAGCTAAAGCTGGTAACACAGAGAGTCCTCATGGTATAATTCTAAATGGTACAAATACCTGTGCCCCGCAGTCTCAGAATTAATGCTATCTCTAAGGGGTGGTGGTGAATCATAGAAAATAATCAGCCAGAATTATACATGTTAGGGGTTTACTCTATCGTAGGAGTCCGTCATCAGGGTAGTGACTCAAGTTATTAGATTCAGCAGGTGTGAGACTCATGGTCATAAAATCAGCTCTAACAATTCCAATGCTAGCAGAGGCATAACCTGGAGGGAAAGTCCTTTACACTTCCTCCCACACTGTACTCTTTATAAATCCCATGATATCTACTTGACTCCAATTTTTCTCATAGAAAAACTTCAGATATTGAAGTGATTAGTGGGGAAACCCCATTTTGATGAAATCAATTTAGGACCACATTTTTATGGTTTCATCTGGAGATTTTTTAAAAAGGGCCTATCCTTGGTTGTTGTCAAGTGTATCAGAAAAAAAAACTTATTAAAAACGATTATACTTTGTTTTGTGTAAACACACACACTCAAATAGCAAGCCACTGAATTACATGAAAACATTCTATGGTATTGTCTTTAAAGAAATCACTATTTATAGTTGTGGAATTCTCATAATGACAGCCCTTGGAAAGAATTTTATATACCTAATATTGTTATATATGCTAAACATATATCCAAAGCATGTGTTAAAAACTTTTTGCACATTAGTGGCAAAAAAATTATTTACTAGTCAAATTTTCTATTAACAGAGGCTAATTAGATTTTTGTAATACACTACATGTGACGGTTTATATTGATTTTCAACTTGACAGAACTGAAACTCACCTGTGAGAGACTCTCTGAATTAGGTTAGCCTCTGGGCATGCCTGTGATTAGGCCAATTGATGAAGGAAGACCTACCTTAACTATGGGACACACCATACAGTAAGTAGATCAGGGCCTTCTACTGTATAGAAAGGAGAGACTTCACTAACCTCCTAAATTTATTAGGGTCTGTTTCCTGTTTGTGGAAATAATGGCATCAGCTGCTTTAGAATCCTGCCCACATGCTTTTCCCAACAGAATGGCATATAACCTTGAACTATAAGCCAAAATAAACGTTTATTCACCAAATGTGATTTTTATCAGGTATTTTGTCCTAGCAATGAGTAAAATATCCAAGACACTAAGGTTTTTTTAAATATTTTATTTATTAATTTTCAAGCAGAGAGATGAGAGAGAGAGAGAAAGAGAGAGAGAGAGAGAGAGAGAGAGAGAGAGAGAGAGAGAGAGAGAGAGAGAGAGAGAGAGAGAGAACCAGGGCCACACCTGGTGGGTCTGGTTTATGTGTGTCCTGGGGATTTGAACCCAGGGCCTTAGGCACTGGAGGCAAGTGCCTTAACCACTGAGCAATCTCTCCAGCACCAAGGTTTTTTTTTAATTATAAGAAGACCTCAAATTAATAACCTAACCATCTAAAGGCATTTGAAAAACTAGAACAATCCAATCCTAGGAGCTCAAGAAGAATTGGAAACTAAGAAAATGATTTTTTAAATGTTGAAAGGAAGAGCTGATTCTTTGAAAAAAATAAACAAGATTGCAAAGCCCCTGGGCAATCTAAAAAAATGAAAAAAGAGAAGTCCCAAATAAGCAAAATTAGAAATGAAAAGGGAGAGGTTAAAACAGACACCAATAAGATTGGAAGAATCATCAGATCATTCTTCAAAATCCACTACTCCACAAAATTGGAGAACCTGGAAGAAATGGATTAATTCCTGAACACATACCACCTATCAAAACTAAACCAGAGCATATAAAGTTCCTAAATAAACCTATCACATTCACTGAGATTGAAAATGTAATAAAAATCCTACACAAAAGGAAAAATCTAGGACCTGGTGGATTCTCAGTCAAATTCTACCAAACCTTCATCACAGAACTGAAACCACTCTTTCTGAAGCTTTTTCATTTAATTGGAAAACAGGGAATGCTCCCAAATTCCTTCTATGAAGCTACCATTACCCTAATGCCAAAACCAGACAAAGATACTACAATAAAGAAAACTATAGACCTAATCCCTGATGAACTTAGATGCAAAAATTTTGAACAAAATCCTAGCAAACCAAATCGAGCAATACATCAAAACTATTATCCACCTCAATCAGAAGAGCTTCATCCCAGGGATACATTGCAAATTCACTCCATACACATGTTCCACTCTAGGCATCTGGCTTTACATGGGTTCTGGGGAAGAGAACTAGGCTGTCAGTCTTTGCAAGCTAGTGCCTTTACCAGCTGAGCCATCTCTCCATCAAAACAGTGCCTTACCCCTGCCCAGAGTGAAGTGAGGGGTATTTCCCTTTTAGTTCCCCCTCTCCCATTGAAATACTCTTAATGCTAAAGGGTCAGGGGAAGCTTTAGCTGTGCTGGATATGCCCATGGTCTGGATGGTTTCAGAAGTGTACATGTATCTCCAAATTCAACTTGGGTTCATTAAACATGTATAGTTTTTGGTTTGCCAATCAAATCTCAATAAAATGGCATAAAAATCAGTGGACATGGCTAGAGAGATGAGTCAGTAGTTAAAAGTTAAGTGTAACTTTTTGAATGCAGATTAGTGCTGAGTAATAATAGGATACTTAATCACAATGAAAATGGAATATTTTATAGAGTATATTTTACAATTATGAAAGTGATGCCAAAGAGCTATGACAAATTTACACTCATGCTGCACCTCTTGGAAAATTAAAATCTGATTACTTAATTATAGACTGCTGAGAACATGATATCGTGACAGTTAAATCTTACTTTCAGGCAAGTTCCATAGATTTCATGCCTCATCCCTTCCTCCTAATAGGAGGTGTCTCTAACTAGAGTTCAAATCTAATCCTGAGCTGGGAGTGGTGGCTCATGCCTTTAATCCCAGCACTCGTGAGGCAGAGGTAGGTGAATCACTGTGAGTTTGAGGCCAGCCTGAGACTCCAGTGAATTCCAGGTCAGCCTGAGCTAGAGTGAGACCCTACCTCAAAACACCAAAAAAAAAATCTAATCCTGAAATTAATTGGTCTCTCTGCTTACCTGTTGCACGGAATACTCACTGGAACAGGATATTCCCTCTCTTCTCTCCCGGACATGGCAGGCTAGCAGAAGGACAGGGTAAGGTGTCCTCAACACTGTGGTGAATGGCTGGGGTTCTTTCCCACATGAACCTTTCTCCTCATGATGGAAGCCCTCTGTTATCTTTCCTTCTGCTTGTTTGGCTGAGCAGCACAGATATTGCTAAAACCTCTCCACGTGCTCTCCCCACTCTAGTGGCTGGGGATCTCTATAATTTACCATTTTCTTCTGAATAAAGTCTCCCACTATACCTTATCCTCTGGTGGTCTATAATTTGAATTCTTTATCTTTATAAACAAGAATTCTAGTACTCCTTAAATTCTGGGGTGTATTTGAATTAGCTTGGTACTCTAAATTCTAATCCCAAACTCCCCCATTACATTATGACATGAATGATTTAATGAAATATGTTATATTTCTTCACCCTTCTGCATCTATCTTACTACCCATGATTACAAGCTTCTTTACAAAGGTAAAAGTCTTGTATACTATGGTATGAAAAAATATGGCCCAGCTCCTTACATAAAGCAAAGCAAAGCCAGTGCCCTGGAGCAAAAGCACTTTAAACAACCAGGCTTTTTTCTTCCTAATAGTTTACTTGAAGTCATCATAAAATTATGTAATGAGAAGCCCCTGTGATGTAATTCTGCCCTTCTGATCTGAAGAGTGGCGAGATAAGATCACACTAATATGAGGAGGCAGAGGAGGTATGACACTCCCCTAAAGTCCACCTTAACGTCCTTCCTTCCTGCAAACCATTCAGAGCTGTGAGTTTCTTGTGAAAATGATCCTGTGTACTGACTTGAGTAACAATAGGAAATCACCTCCTCTTCACAGGGGCTCGAGGAAGAATGTGTCTGCAGGTGAGATCAACTGTCTTCTTTCTGTGGAAATGGAACTGTGCCCTGTGTGCAGGAGCAGATGGGAGTTGCATATTGAAACCTGGTCATTGAGAATATTCTGTTCCAGACAACATCTGTTCTCCTTGGCAGATGCTCCAGAGCCAATGTTGCTTTAAGTAATGAGAACACATAGAAAGTAGAAATTTCCACTGTGTTAGCTTTCCTTTTAAACCAAATGCCATTATTTGAAAACTCAGCCAGTGTTGAGTTGCAAAAATTATATGTAATGTTTGCATGTTGGAGATGTAGAAACACGTGTGATTTGAATGAGTAAAACATCACATTCCTCAATCCCTGATTTGTGATGGGCAGGAGGTCGTGTTTACTTAATCTTACATTTGAGTTCATAATATTTCAAAATGTTTTCATTTTTTTCCTGTAAGAGTCAGAAGGAGGAAATTAAATATGCAAAAGTTGTGAAATGTTTCATCCTGATCATAAGGATAACGTCGTGCTGCTAATAAATACATATGTGCCAGTATGAACAGCAAAATGACTGCAAAGGAACTCCAAATATCAAATGTGTCTTAGACATCATTTACTTTGGCTAGTGCTGAAATAAATACAGATTAAACACAATCAAGGAGTTATTTCCCAGGCATGCAATTTACAACGTGTGACACAGTTATCAACTGCTAGGGATGCGGCATTAAATCCATAGTATCGATGCATTGATTATCGAAGAGGCTTTGGAAAGCAACTTGGCATACCAAAAGCCACTAACCATTTTTTTTCCTTTATTGTCCATAATGAGTTACATTGTTTAGTGGGCCATCCCCAATTCCCCGTTGTCCCCCTTCCCCATCCCCAGTCAGCTGGATATCCTCCTCCGTGGGCCGTCTGTATCAGTCTTTGTGGTAGGGGACCATGGATAGCCCAGTCTTCAGCCGGGTTCTCATGACCCAAGTGTGTTGTTACTGAGGGTTGCCAAGTCTCTGATTTTCTCCCCCACCATGGCTCTCACAATCTTTCTGCCCCCTCTTCCGCTCAGTTCCCTGAGTCGGGTGGGTGAGTATTGAGGCTGCTTTGGTGTTGTGAGCTTAGGGGTTTTTGTGTCAAGATTCATTGGTTTCTGTCACACTGGCTTATCCTTTGTTGATTGAATGGCTATAGATGTGGGTCCCTTGTTCATCCAATCATTCTCTGTGGGGTTCCATATGGATCCTCCCCCGTATGACTGTGGTGGCTCATCTCATGCCAGGATCTCAGCTTTCTGCCTGCAGTCGGTTGGTAGGGTTATATGGGCCACAGCTCCGTCGCTGTATCCTGAAAAATACAAACACAATCTCCATCGGAGAATGAGGTCAGTATCGGTTAACAAATATACAACAATCTGGATTACCTAGCTTCTATTTTCAAAAGCCCCCCCAGCAGTTACTCGCATAATGCATCTTTTCTTGGGAGACCAAGAGTATGGGATCCGGTGCTTATCGCCCTGAATCCCCGGTTCCAATCAAGGGTTCCCCCTCACTGAGTGGAATATTTGGCCAAATTTAATAGCTGTTGATTGTCTCCCCCAGGCTCAGGCTCCTCCATTGCACACGTGCTCCTTTCTTGGTTTCCTTTTCTCTCCCAGTAGAAGGTGTGGTCAGCCTACTCATGGCCTCAGACTATGTTTCATGTCAGTGGTCTGTTTACACCAGCTGTCGTTGTTCATCTTCCCCTGGCAGCTTCTGTAGTGTCTTCCAGCACTGCACTAACTGCCATCTGGGAGCTGGTTACCATTCCAGACCTCGAAGAGTCTCTCGGTGCTGAACGATGGTATTCTGTGGTTTCTTCAGCAACAGGGCACTAACCATTTTTATGAGACTGTCTTGAGTCTGCTAGCTGTGCCACAAGTAAGCGTGAGCTATTGACTTTCTCTACAAGATAAGATCCCACAGAAAATGGAGACAGTAAACAGGAAGATCATGCCAGAAAGAGCAGAAAATCAAACAACCAGAGAGTAAGGAATGATTTTTGGAGAGTGAGTGGCTGATGGAAAGGTGAGAGAGTCAGTGGTAAGGAGGAGGTGTAAGCTTTAGTTCTGCACATTTGACTGACGCATTACATGCACCCAGGAAACCATACAGATAAGGAGTGTGCTGCTCTGTGGATGGTCACAGTGGCGATGACTTCCTGCACCAAGACCATGAGATTTACCCACATCATGATCCAGACACCCACCCCCCACAGAAAGGCAACACCAATTACTTTAAAAACATATTTTATGTTTTCATCTAACACACACACACACACACACACACACACAGAGAGAGAGAGAGAGAGAGAGAGAGAGAGAGAGAGAGAGCCAGAGGGAGAGAGAGCACACCAGTGTCTCTTATTGCTGAAAACAGACTCCAGATACATGTGCCACTTTGTGCATCTGACACTTGCATGAGTACTGGGGAAGGAAACCCAGGCAATCAGACTTTGCAAGGAAACTGCTTTAACCACTGAGTATTCTCTCCAGTTCTAACTTCTCTTATTTTTTAAGTACATACAAGAGTCTTATTCATTTGAATATGCAAAGACAGAAAACTCAAATATATAGAAGAAATATTCAGCAACTTTAAAGGTTATTAATTTTATCTGACATTTTACTTTTCAGGTTTTAATATCATCTGTATTGCTTATATGCCACAATGCAGTGAAAGTTTGTGTCCCTCCCTTTGAAATTCATGTTGAAATTAAGCCTAAGTGCAATAGTAGGCAGAGGTGAGGTCTATTCAATAGAATTAAGTCATGAGGACTTAGTGCACTTCTAAAAGTGCATGAAGTAGTGTGTCAGCCTCATGTCGGTCTTTGCCCCTCTTTGATAAAGTAGGAGACAGTAAAATGATTAGAAAGCAGACCAGCACCTACACCACACCTGTTGGTCCCGTGGCCTTGGATGTTCCAGGCTCTAGAATTGTAGAAAATATATTTCAGCATTTTAAAAATTTCTCAATGTCAGGTATATTGTTACAGCAGCCAAGTTTTACTAAGGTAAATGTTGTAGTAAGCTTTCTAGTTGCTGCACAGAAAGAACACAAGCAAAAGTGGCTTGTGGAGGAATGGGTTTATTTGGCTTAAATACTCAAGGGGAGACTCTATCCTGGCAGGGAAAATGATGGCATGAGCAAAGGGGTGGACATCACCTCCACCACAGATCTGCAAACAGTGGCAGGAAGGTCTGTCAAATATGGGCAAGGGGAATCCCCATAAGCCTGCCCCCAACAACATAGTTCTATTGAGGTTCTAATTAATACCTAAAGTGCCATCAGCTGGGGATCAATCATTCAGAATACATTCAATAGTTTGTGAGGGATACCTGGATCAAACCATGACAGTCCGCCCCTGGCCCCAACGCACGAGTAATCATACATGATATAAAATACCAATGCACGAATAATCATACATGATATAAAATACAACGTGTTCACTTCAATTCCATAAGTCCCCACAGTTTTTCCTTCAATTGAGCCATAATACCAAAAAATAGAGCCATAATGACACAGAACATTTACACTGCAAAAGATAACATGAGGCATAGCAAAAACAGATTGAACCAATACAAGATTTAAAAACTCCAAGTTCAATAATTCTAGCCAATAATAAGTTTCTTGGAGATCTGATTCCGACCCTCCAGCCTGGCTACTCACAGTAGAGGAAAACTTCATCCAGTGCTTTCAGCTCACCTTGACAGCCATCCATAGTCCTGGAGACTCCATTCTGGCAGGGAAAACGATGGCAGGAGCAGAGGGGTGGACATCACCTCTGCCACAGCACTGGAAATAGCGGCAGGAAGGTGTGCCAAATACTGGCAAGGGGAAGCTGGTTTATAACCCCCATAAGCCTACCCCCAACAACAGCTCCAGTGAGGTTCTAATACCTAAACTGCCGTCATCTGAGGATCGATCAATGAGAATACATTCATTTGTTTGTGGGGGACAACTGGATCAAACCATGACAGTAAATGTTATCATCTTATTACACATAGTAGTTGACAACACATGTTATTGTAGAGTATATAGAATTGTTTTTGTCATACCTTAATAATCATTAAACCTTTTTCTATTTATGGGTACTAAGAATAAAAGTGGCTAAAGTTTCCTTTTGCATATTTATTACTTTGGATGAACACTTAAAATAGATTTATACTCAAATTATTGTCATTAAAAGGAGAAAACAAAGGTATTGATGTTTGAGAAATCACCAAAATGTATTTAAAAGTCACAATGCTTTTAAAAGTTTTGTTTTTTTTTCCTATACAAATATCCAACACCAAAAGATTGAGCTAATAATAGAAAGTGATAATGGAAGAAGAAAGTAGCAGAAATGTACTGTTGGTAAACAAAAATGATAAGAAGAATTTCTGAAATAACAGTTTAAATAAATATAAATGAGTTAAACATTAAATCAAACACAAGTATTAATAGACAAATTTATCAGGATTTTTAATTTTCTTAGTTTTTTAAATTAAGTTATTATGTCTAAGTAAAGGGGCAGAATACACTGGGAGAAATGGCCTAAGGGGAGGGAATGGAGGAGGGTTAATCAAAATTTAAGATTTATGAATAAGCCATATGAAAACTGACTTCTTTGCTAGCATATATCTATATATATATGTATATATACATATATATGCATATATATATAAAGTTTGGGCAGAAATATGTCATTGAAGTAGATAATATTGTGCCCAGAAGCCATAGATAATTATTAGAAAAATTTCAGGGGTAAGTTATCTTCCAGCAAATTGTTGGCCATTATAGACTATTGCCAAGGTTCCTGTTTGCCCACCAGAACTAGACAGTGTGATCCTATTGCTGAAGACTCCACAGCAGGTCACTGGAAATCAAGCTGGAGTTCAGCTGTTAGGATGCTGGCAAAACCTATGCAGCCTGTTGGGGGGAGAAACATCAATGGTGTTAACCAACAGTGGATCCTACAAGCTCTACAGCTGCCTGGCCAGGTCAAATGTACCAATTGGTGCAATGGTGGCATGTCTGTTATGGGGAAAACCAATTTCTCTGTGATTGGACTGCTCCATGGGAGGGAATTCCTGCCTTGTACTGAAAACCTATTCAAAAGCCTATGGCTGGAAGGGTCAGAAGCCCTAAGAAGGAACTATGTCTATTGTCTGGCTAAATGGAAATATTATACTCACCAACTTACCCTCAAAATACTTATGTTTATTTCCATATATTAATGCTACTCTCACTTTTGGTTAGGAGAAGCTTCTCTATCAGATGGCTGTGACCACTGAGGTCACTCAAAAACCACAACAGGGCTGAGAAATAACAGTGGAATGTTCAGCACTAAATAAGGCATGCGTAACACACTCTCTAAGGCTCAGGGACCACTGTGGAAGAGATGGCAGAAAGACTGTAAGAGCCAAAGGAAAGTGAAGAGTGCTTATAATTCTGTCTTCCAGACACAAAGTGACCTTTATATTCATGCCTTCACAGTGGCTGATGCTACCTACACAAGCCCTGCATAATAGGGAAAAAAATGATGGCATTAAAATAGAAGAGACTAGTTGGAAAGTTGTCAATAAAAAGTTTAAAAAAAAAGTTTCAGTGGGAATTTGAATGCATTTCTCTCACATGCCGGTAGATAAAATGAAACAGTAGCAAGCTGTTAGATAATATATTTAGCAAGGTTAATCAAGGTTAATCATATATATATATATATATATATATATATATATATATATATATATATATATATATATATATATATATATATATAATATATATATATATATGTGTGTGTGTGTGTGTGATTTTATATATTCTCTTTTAACATGTAGCAGAAAACAAATATTTTTCATAAAAAACAGGAATATGAGCAAAAATAATTGTCTATTTTAAGCCAGAAAGAGGTCTCAACATCAAAAAATATCAGCAACAAACCATATGTCATGTGAAAATGATAGCATGATAGTATGCTTAAGTTCTGTTGTCCATTTAACCAGATTGGGACTGGAATGAGAGATAAGCTCTTAGATGAGTCTGGGAGGAAAGATTGAGGGAGGAAGTGCTTCCCCCAAATGGGCGGCCTGAATGGACTGTTTCTAAAGAAACTCCAGAAGAAAGCCAGAGCTTTACATCTGCCTCTGCTACTCACCTGTGGGTGCTTTTTGCCTGGCTCCCTTTGCGGCTGTCTTGGGCCATGTTTCTGATGGATATTTAACCTCATCTAAGTGGTTGCTGGTTCTTCAACTTTCCAGTCTGCCCACAGTTGTTGTTGGACTGCCCAGCCCACATCTTGTAAGCTAAGCCAATAGACCTTTCTTTTAGCCTACTCATCTATTGGCTAATACGTAGTATAAACTCATAGTTCAAAGCAAAAACATAGGTGGTCTATCTCATATAGTTGGAGGTTGTTACATGACCTAAAGGATTCCTTATGAAAATTTAAAAAGGTATATTTGGAAGTGAGTAATAAAAAAATAGTAATTTTTAGGGTTTTTAAAAATACAGTTAAATAATCAGTCAACAAAATCTCAGTATACATTCCCATTCAAGATTTTTAGATCAATGTTATGAAAATTTTGATAAAATTTCTCAAAGTTAATAAAAGCTTGTTGCAGACAAGGGAAGATGGCTGACAATCCAGCAAGAGATCCACCACCCAGGGTCTATCGTTTAGGCCCCAAATGAAACCTATGAGAAAGTGGAGAGAGAAATATGAGACCAATCATCACAGAAAGTCAGATAACCTAGAATAGGGCATCAAGACAGATACCAATGATATCGAATACAACACAAAGCAGAAGTCCAGAGGCACTTAAGATCTCAACAATAAAATAGACTTAATAACTCACCTAACATGACTCAGGGAACTGAGTGGAAGAGGGGAACAGAAAGATTTTAAAGCCATGGTGGTGGAGAATATTCTGAGACATTGCTCCCCCCTCAGCAACAACACACAAAATGGGGGTGGGTGGGAACCAGGCTACTACATGAGCTAATCGTAACCCCCTACCCCATGGATTGATCCAGTAAGCCCATGGAGAAGGGCCCCCAGTGGGTTGGGGACAGAGAGGAGGGAAATGGGGGTACCACCATAAGATCTGCTCATGCACTGTATCTAATTATATATAATAAAGATTTAGAAAAAAAGCTTGTTGCAAAAAGAAACATATCTTTGGAATATGGCATATGAAACAGGCATACTTTGTCACTAATTTGACTGATTTAATTAAATGGCTTGTAAGAAAATGAGTATAAATAATTCAGATCTTAATATATATATATATATATATATATATATATGATGTCTGTATTGTGGTGGTTTGAGAGTGAGCATATGAATGTCCCCCATAGACTCATGTGTTTTATGAAGCTTATTGGGTGCAGATCCTGGGGTCCAACCCTAAGGTGTGTGCAAGAATGGATCTGAATTCCAGCCCACAGGTGAAGGAGAGCAGAATGAGCTCGTGCTGCACTTTTGGTGTTTGCTGGCTGCTGGTGGCATCTCTCTGCTTGGATCTCTGGAATGAGCCATCTTCTTCCACCACTGATGGAACTTCCCCTGGATCTGTTAGCTTGAAATAAACCTGTTCCTCCCATAAACTGTGTCTGGTTGTGTATTCATCCCAGAAATACACACACACATTGTGTGCATGTGTGTGCATATATATGTATATAAATATATATAATGTTAACATTTAATGAGGTGTTATCTATCATGAAGATAGAAGGAATTGGAGGGAGTGGGGTCAATGGAAAGGGGAGGGGATATATACTAATCCAAACCAACAGTGAATCGATACCATAAAAGCCTTACTTCCATACAGGAAGCCCTGGAGGAAGCTGTGGACATTGTCTGGTAAAATGGGCCCTGAATAGGTTGGGAGGAAGCCTTATCCTAAGGCAAGTTGCTCTGGCCCTGGCTGATTATTTGAAGCCCTCCATGACACAAGCCAAGAAAGGCTGACTTCCCAAAGGAAAATCAGGAGCTAGCAAGACAAGAGAGAATTGACTGGAACAAGCAAAACATCATGGTTGTCTTCAAGTTGTAACCATTTAAGAGCAACCAACATACAATCAAATTTACTGGTGCATCTCAAATAGAATATTTGAAAATATATGAGGAATATGAAATAAGAACAAAATTCTCCCCAAAGGGAGAATAATTGTTTTGAGTTATAATTGATGGGACAGTCAACAGAAAATCAATGATAAGATCAAAACATTCAATTGCCACATTCTATAAAATATGTTCATTTGGATTTTTTCCAATTTAATGTTTTTGATTCACTTTTATTTAATGGACTTCCCATAGATTTTTATGGCTTTTACTCACTGACATTTATATTTAAAAAGCCTATCTCCACTCACAGTTCAGGATAAATAATTGTAAAGTATTTACATAATAAAACATAAACTAACACAAGCAGAAAAATAAAGGAGGAATGATTAAAATATGAGAGATGAATATAACACTTTAATTATTTTCAGCTTCATTAATTCCTCTAAAATCTTTATTTCATGTTCACTCTGTGCCAAGTATTATTCTAGGCACCAAGTATAATAAATCAGTGCTTAAAATAAAATTTTAAAATTTCCATTTATGTTCATATGTTAGTCACAAATAGAAAAAATTTGAAAGGACAAAACAAGGTTGGGCAGAAGACTCAGCAGCAAAAGGTTCTTTCTTAGAAAGCCTTCCAGTCTGAATTCTACTTATTGACACTCACGTAAAGCCAGATGCACAAAATGGTACATGTGTCTGGAATTAGTTTGTAGTGGCAAGAAGACATGCAATTCCCATATTATCTGTCTCTCTGTTTGTCTCTTTCTCTCCTTCTCTGTCTCTCTCATGTGTGTCTATATATAAACAATATATATTTAACAATATTTAAAAAGAAAAAGAAAAAATTCCATTTATGATGCTAACATTCTAGAAGGCACCAGTAAAAAAAAAAGTGTATTCAGTACCTATATCTTTAAATATGAAAAAACTAGAGATAATGACACAGGGGGTAGGAAGTACCAAGAGAATGAACTTTGAAAAAAAAAATCTAAAATAAATGCAGATGTAAAGCTTGGAACTACTGGAGAAAGACCTCACCCAGGCAGAAGAAACTGCATGAGAGTTGCTTATATACCTGATGCATTTGAAGACAGCAAAGAGAAAACTGTTTTAAAAAATAGAGAAATACAGTGAAACAACAGAGTAGTACATGTATTTTTGAATTATGTGCTCTCAGCAGTATATAACTATGACTAGGAAAAGATGAATAGGAAAACAAATTTAAAAATTAGAATGAGGGGTAACTTAATTTTCACTTTCCTATAATTTCAATATTCCAGACTAATTATTTCTTTTTACACTAGAACTTATATTTTACACTTCTTTGTGCGAGGATGAGTTGAGCAGCTGGGAGAACTATGTAATTATTAAAATGTGGAATTAAAGCACATACTTGGTATCAAATGACACTTTTTTCAGGTGTACTCATGCTGATTTCTTAGTCTTATAAAAACAGCTAGGTGAGCGGATAGCCTCATGTATCACACATTTTCATTCCCTTCCCTAAAGCATTCATTGCTCAGACAACTAATTGTATGGTGAAAATAGACTGTGCTTCATTGAATACATGACTGCATAGCTACTCACGAAACTTGAGACAATGTCTTCACTTTCTTGATCAGTTTAGTGAAATATTGAGAAAGGCACAGTTGAACACTTAGCAGATGGCAAGCCTCAGTTTCTGAAACGGGATTAGCTTTCATTCTGCCAGGGAGGTGACAGATGGCTATCAGTCAGCTCCCTCCAGGGCAGAGGATGCATGTGCAGCCATCACACAGGGGCAAATGTGTTTAAAGTGCACACTTCAGTTCTGCCAGCTAAATCAATGAAGGGCACTGAGACTTAGAACTATTAAGTTGTGATGGGTCTGGTAATGTCTCTTCACCTTTGCTCGCATGTGTGACTGCCAAAACCTTACAGAAGTGTTCAAGTTGTGAATGGCCAGCTGAGACCAGGGCCTTCTGATTATGCTAGTATATAAATGGATTAGCAGGTGGTAAGATCTTAATCGGGATTTAGTTCTCTTCACATTGTATCTCTATCACGTTGATGAGAGAGAGAGAGAATATAGGAGCGGATGACCAGGTTTCTTCTATATATTGGATACTTTCAAATAGCCACAGCCATGTCTATAGAGAAAAGGCATTGTCTTTCAGAATTGGCGGAAGAAAACATGAGGTTATATTGTCCCATTAAGCATGACAGTAGAGAGGGTAGTTAGATATCACAGCAATGTTTAAGAAAGAAGGGTAGAAGGATTGTAAGAGCCACAGGGTGGGAAGGACTATCCTGAGGAATTTACCCCCACCTCTAGAGACTGACTGGTACATTCACGACCCTCACAGGGAACACCAATGACCACATTGAGGAGGACCCTCAGAGGAATGTGAGTAAGGAGAGGGAACGCAGGAGTGTAACTGAGGAGACTGTGACCAAAATGCAATGTGTTCATACAGTGAAGTTCTCATTTAATTTTAAAAAAGGAAGAGATGATTTGTGACTTAGTAATTACTCTCTAAAAGTATGTATCCCACTCGGTCAGGGGGGGTTACTTGATATGCAAAATGAGTCAATGACTTACTTGTTCAGTTGATGTCATACCCTAGGCCTACACTTATTCAATCAAATTTGATACATTTTCTAGAGTTCACTATAGGTTTAAGCTCTAATTCTCATATGTTTTCTTCTTTAGTGAACATTTCATATATGTCTGGTTCTTTCTTTTGATAGCAAGAATACAAAATTAAATTGCAACATAAATAAATAAATGTTCCCTTCTTAGAAAAAAATCCTTTCTCAGTAGAAATTAAATATATGAGTAAATTAGTCTATCCGTGGACTGTGGGCTGTAGAATAATTCTTTTAATAATGCACAAGAAATGAAATGTTTAGTTGTAGATTATTTAATCATAGTATATAATTCAAGGATTTTTCTTTTAGAAGATAATACCTGAGCTAAATTTTTAATGATAAAGTAATATCTGCAGGTGATTAAGGATAAAGGCAAACAGTTCACAAAGCTAGAAGAACACGGAGTGTGACATGGAAGTATACAATTAAATGGAGGGTTTAGAAAAGTACATGTCTGAAATAACTGGAGGATTTGAATAGCACAGTATTGTAAAATGAGATTTGAGATCCAGTAGGACTTGACCAATTAAGTCTTTAATTGTATGCTAAAATCTTAATGATAAAACTTTTTAAAGTATGGGAGCAATATGGGCACATATGCATTTTAACTAAGTTGTTTTTCAAATATTATGAATAAGTTTGAAGTTTTCTGAAAAAAATACATCATGTATTTTATCTACATGTGTTTATTGCTGCTATTTAGTGTAGGCTCTTTAGCAAGTGAAATGTCCTGTCTGTACTTCAATGTTATTAATCTCAAAAGGACAACAGCAAATGCTATCTTGGAAAGTAATGAGAAAAATTAAATGGGTCAATATATGAAAGTACCCAGAATAGTGCCTGCAGTATAGCAAACCTCCACAAATCAGACAAGACAAACTTGTTTAAATGACCTTACTTGTTAATGACCTAAAACCTGATTAAAAAATATTTAAATGTTTCAAAGAAATGTTTAGGGGGATAGCTTACTCAGCAAACATGAAGAATAAGAAGGAGGAGGAGGAGGAAGGAGGAGAATAACTCAGTTTCCAGAACCAGCACAAAAATCCTATGGTTGCATGTTCTGGGAATCCCTGGACTGAGGAGATCATGGATCCCTGGAATTTGCTGGCCCTCTAATCTAGCCTACCTGGCGAGTTCCAGGCCCATGAGAAGCCCTGTTCAAAATAAAAGTCAATGACATCTGAGAAATGACACCCAAGGTTATCCTCGGGTCTCCACATGCAAATGCACACAGGAGCAGCAAATATACCCCCCATACACACAGGCACCTGTGCACTCTCTGCCTCTCTCTCTCTCTCTCTCTCTCTCTCTCTCTCTCTCTCTCTCTGACTCTCTCACACACACAAAGGAAATAAAATCTTAATTTCCTACAGAACCACTTCCTGATGAGAATTATGAATCTATTCATATGAAAATTATAGCTTTTTATTAATATACATTGATTGTAAAAGGAATGAATTTCACGGTGACATTTTCACACACGCACACATAATGTACTTTGAACATACCAGCCCCACAGTGAATAGCATTACACATCTTGTGATGTTGTTTCTTAGCCAAGTGTGTGAACTTTATGCTTGGCAAGAAGATATTCAAAAAGTTCTACAAACCATTGAGTAGAAAACACAAACACTTTTTAATCAGAATGTGACATTCACATTCATTTGCTTTTATGCCAGAGCGTGCTTCACCTTTACCAAAGCACCAGGTTCTTGTTTGCTCAACAGCTTGGAAGGAATCAGGTAGGAGATCAGAACGTGCGTGTCAGAACCAGAGGAAGGCAAATGAACTCTGCGAAAATGCTGCCTCTGACCTCCTTCTTCCCAGGACGGTTCAGCCAAAGAGAGACAGAGACAGAGAAGCAAATGTTCATATCTCACAAAGCAATATGCTGAAAATCACGGAATGGTTTTAAACATGATGCATCTGTGGAATCATATTTTCAAAGTTATACCATTCTGGATTAGGCTTAGTAGCTAGATTAGTTTTTATGCACTTCCAAGAAAAAGTGAAGGTATGTGAATTTACAAACCTTTCTCACGTGTCTATATAAAATAAGATATAGACAATGGATGCATTCAATACCTCCACCACTTTAAGATAATTTGGATGCTTTAAGCAATGTTTCCTTCAATGATATGTAATGTAATCCTGGGAAACAATATGGAAATTTTGAGTGAGCTAAATTTTAAGTAGTTTTAAGAACCTAAAAGAAAGTTTTGACTCACCTAAGTAAGAGTGTGTCACCTTTTACAGTTTTTCTATGTTGGAATATTTCTAGATTTTTATATCTCACAAAGAGAAATACTGTGATGTTTCATTTAAGAGTTAGAATTAAGCTTTTATAAATGAAATGTAATTCAAAGAATTATTTTAGGATTTAATCCAAATATTTAAGTCCTATAATTGGTATAATAATATATTTCAATTATAGTTATATGCCTAAAAATATGATAAATTAATTTCCCCAATTTTAATAAATGAAAAACCTCATAATTGTCAATTATAATAATAATAATTTTGGAAACATCTACATTATCTCAATAAAATACGTGAAGATTATCAAATCCTATTTTCTGACTATGCCAAAACTCCTTTAGGAGCCTGATATGATGGCTCATGCCATCACTTGAGAGGCAGAGGTAGGTGGATTGCTGTGAGTTCCAGGCTAGCCTGGGACTACAGAATTAGTGTCATATCAGCCTGGGCTAGAGTGAAGTCCAACCTCTAAAAATATATATATTTTGAAAGTAGTAAGAATTGAGAAAGTACATGCATGATATTTTTGTATCGAGCTTTACTTCAACCCACATTTTCTAAAATGAACATAATTGGCTGCCCCACCTTAATTTACAGGGGAATTTTGTCTGCTTATTAACTTTAATTCATCTACGCAGGAAATAAATTTAAGTATATTCTGGTGTAATTAATGGATCAATATTGTATTAAAAGCAGGCATGATAGTACTTGTATGTAATCCCAGCACTTTAGAGGCCTCTGAGGTAGGAGGATCACTGGGAGTTCAAAGTCAGCGTTGGCTACATAAGACTGTAAATAAAGATATACATATGTATGTATAACTATATGTAAATAGAAAATGCCAGGCGAGGTGGCACATGCTCTTAATCCAAGCATTTGGAAGGCAGAGGTAGGAGGATTGCCATGAGTTCAAGGCCACCCTGAGACTACGTAGTGAATTCCATCCAGGTCAGCCTGAGTTGGAGACCCTACCTCAAAAAAACTAAAAAAGAAAAACAAGAAAGTGCAATAAGATACTTATATATCCTACTTACTAATTTATTCATATATAAATATATATTTAGTCAGCATTTTACAAAATTACCACATGCCAGGGATTTAGTGAGTTAATTATGCCATTTAACCAAGATTGATTCTTTCGGAATTCTACTTGCCATTGGCGTACTTATAATTTCTACTGTTTACCTAATGAGTCAGTTGATGGAAGGGCAGAAAGGGGAACCAAAGAATTCCTTCATTTAACACTACGTGAAACACTTTAAGATAATGATTAAAGGGGACTGGTTTGGGAGTAAAATCTTTATGTTCAAAGGTTAACTCCATAAATTAATGGCTGAAAGATTTGCACAGGTTATTTAACTTCTCCTCACCTTAGTCCCCACATTGGCCAAAATGAACATATCAGTAGCAAATGAATTACAGGAGTGAATCACTTCATGTAAAGTCTTAGCGCTCAGTAAATACAATATAGATATTATTTTATCTCATTATGGTTGTTAATATGCAGCATCATATAGGAGGGAGAAGAAAAGGTACCAGAATGAAATTTTATTTCATAGATGCATATAATATGCTCTTGAAAACAAAATGCATGTAATGGAAATTTGTCTTCTCTCACACAAACATTACATCTCTGCATGGCTGAGTCACATTTCCAGTGGTTTTCACAGATTTCTTTTTCTTAACTTATTATTAACAACCTCCCTACGTAAGCTATACCATGATCATGCCCCCTCCCCTGCTCCTGTCTTTTATACTCCCCAACTGAATTCTTTCTTTTTTCCAAGTAATTTCTCCACCCTTTTGATGTCATCATTTTTTCCCTCTCACTACGCAGGTCTGTGGAGGTAACATCAGTCACTCTAAGGTCATGAATAGTTTGGCCACTTTGAGTCTGGCAGAATGTATTGCAAAGCACTCCTACCCTTCCTTTGGCTCTTACATTCTTTCCTACATTTCTTCCACAATGGTCCCTCAGCCTTGGAGGGTGTATAGAAAAGTCTCATATAAGTGCTGAACACTCCATTGTCACTTCTTCTTAGCACTTCAATGAGTTTTGAGTGTTCCCAGTGATCACTGTTAGAATGAAAATGACCACCATGAGTAATCGCTCTGAAAGTAAAAGCTTTAATAAAAGGAAAGGGACCCCTGAGCTCCAGGTTATCTCCCAAAATGGAAGAGAGTGAAAGGCATGATCAAGATCAGACTTTTAAGAGGAATGTCCAGCTTGGGGGAAGGGGCCAGGTGGTCACATAGCTCTCAGCATCAGGAAAGACAGTGTCTCTGGCCAAACAGAGACACAGCAGATGGGGGGGGGGGCATTATCTCCTGTTCCAGAGGCAGGCCCTGGTCTCAGTGCCAAAAATTCCCCTGAGGCTGGCTAGGGGAGGGGACCAGGGTGTTGCCTGAATTCCGACCTAACAATCACCACTGTCATAGCCACATGCCGCTGGGATGAATTTCCAAACCAAGCACAATTTTGGGGAGGAAAGTATTTATTGAAATAATATATCCAGGGGAAGTTCTAAAAAATGAAAGAAAGGGCTGGCCCTCTTTCACAGATCCAAGCAGAGAGAGAGAAGACCCAGCACCTCCAGAAGCAAGCAAGCAAGCACACTGTATCACTGTAACTCACAAATAGCAGAACTACCAGACTTGGGTTCTGGCTGCTCTTTTGCATTTGTATCCCTAGTATTTTACGTTCAATTGAGAAATACCTCAGGGCCAGATCCCAGGAGGCCAGGCACTTCCTCCAGCCAGAAGGCTGAGAGACAATTCACAATTATAATAAATTCTTTTGGGACGCATCTATTCAAAACTATCACAATCTACCCTTGGCCCTCAATAGAATTATAATTACCTATATTATGTTTACTCCAACTTTAAAGGTAGCACAGTCTTTATCAACTTTAGGGCTGTTTCAAAGTCTCAAGTCTTATCTGAAAATTAAGATTGTCTTTTAACTTTAAATTTTGTAAAATCAAAACAAGTTACAAGCTTTTAACATATAATGACACAGAGTAAACATTTCCAACTGCTATGAGGCATAATAAGGAAAGGCTGGGCCAAGTCAAACTCAACAAATATCAGCAAACATCCACATCTGCAGTTTAAGTCCCATAGCACAACCAGTGACTGACAGTCTTTGGATTTTTAAATTTTGTCCCTCCAGCTTAGCTGAGTAGCTGGGAAATTTTTCATCCTTAGCCAACAGTGCTCCATAGTAGCCCCTGCACAATCCAGGTATGTCCAAATCGTCTTCAGGTCTCCACGGTCCACCTTCCAAAGGTTTCACTTGCCAATCAGGGACTTCATGCCCTTTTCCAAATACCACATCTCAGCAGCGGCTCCAGGAACCATGTGTATTTCATGACCCACTCCATGTATGCATTCCTCATATTTCCAAAAGCAATACTAGGTGTGCAGGACACAGCCATGTTGTTAATTCAGGGACAAAATAAACGTGACTTTGAAGAGCAGATTCCTTTTTTTTAGAGATTTTCTTTCCAAAGCATTTGCACGGTCCATCTTTCTGTCCTTCCTGGCTGGAAGCACCTCAGCCATTTCTCCATTGTTTCAATGTAAAACCGTTGGGCCATAATCAAAAGCTATTCTCTGTCAGTAAATTAAACTTGATTTGAGGCTTTTTAACGTTAAATCTTAAATTCTCAGTCCCATATCCGTAGCCAAGCACACAGTCCATTTCTTAAATTTAGCCTTGGTCAAACTCTCTGGGCATGGAAAGTAGGACACATCCACCCCTTGGCCCAGGCACACACTTCTATTAAAGTTTTCTGTAGTCTCTCCTTCCCCTTAGAAAATTTACAAGCTAAGCCTCCAAATGCATTTTTTTTTTGCACTAAGCATTTTCAAATTCTCACCAGGATAGTCTGTAAAACTTGGCTTACCACTCTGGAAGGCATCTTCAGTTGCAAATACCAAGTCCATGTCCATTCCTCCAGCAAGTTCCAGAAAACCAAAATCCACATGGTCCGATTTATCTCAGCAAATCACCCTACTCCTGGTAACAAATCTGTCATAGTCAGCCACACGCCGCTGGGATGAATCTTCAAACCAGGCACAATTTGGGTGAGGAAAGTGTTTATTGAAATGATAGATCCAGGGGAAGTTCTAAAAAATGAAGGAAAGGACTGGCCCACTTTCACACATCCAAGCAGAGAGACAGAGGCCCGGCACCTCCAGAAGCAAGCAAGCAAGCACACTGTAACACTGTTACTCACAAATAGCAGAACTGCCAGACTTGGGTTCCGGCTGCTCTTTTGCATGTGTATCCCTAGTATTTTGCATTCAATTTAGAAATACCTCAGGGCCAGATACCAGGAGGCCAGGCACTTCCTCCTGCCAGAAGGCTGGAGACAATTCACAATTATAATAAATTCTATTGGGGGACATCTATTCAAAACTACCACAACCACCATCAGAAAAAAACAAGCTTCTCTAACCAGAAGTGATAGTATTGGGAACATATGGGCAAAAACAAAAAATTTTGTTTTCACAGATTTCTTAACAGTGACCCTGACCTAAAGTGGGGTATTGGGTAAGGGCTGGGATACCATTTGAACCCTTTTTTATACTCCCAGATATTTTCCCATAATGCATTGATTTCAGCTGCATTGCTAAGCCTGGAAGATATCACAGTAAAGGGACAGTCAGTCCTTCAATGTATTTTCACTTGGGGGGACGAGAGGGATGGGAAAGGCAACGATGCTCGCCTCCCATGACCACAAATGAGCTTGAGGTGCAGAGAGGAGGCAGGAGGGGAGAGGGTTCGCCTTGCTTTCTCTATCATCATGACCACCATTGGGCATGTATCTGGTTGTGCATTTTTCTTTCCTGGCCACACAAAAAGTCATGTACAATGTTTATTCCCCAGCCTATTGGAGCAACTGTTTTCCCTTCTTTTTTGATTTTTTCCTCTGTAATTGTTTATTACCAACTCTGATATAAAAAGTTAAAGCCTTTTATATCTTAAACCATTTTTAATGAAAATGAAGAGTTGACAATTATTATTTAAAGGATAGTTTAATGCAAAAAAGAGTTATTTTATGTGCTTTGCTTCTGATAAAGCACAGTATATATGGATCTTTTATTGTATAGCAATAAGATGCATCATTCCATTTAAAGCTCAGTGCTTTAAATTTTGACAAAAATAAAGTCTATGAACATTATTTGCCAAATGTTAAGTTCATGCCACCTGGTTTTCAGCTAGCAAAACCAAACACATTGAAAGAATAAACTGCTTTATCCTAACATGTAACAAAATGCTAACATTTTGGGTATATTAATATTTTGAAATTCGAAAATAAAATGTTCCTTTTTAGCTTCCCCTTTGTAGTAAGTATTATTTGTGATCTAAGCCCAGTTAGCAACAATATCTTAGTCATTAGCAACATGTGCCCATGCAGGCGCCTAACACATAGGCTTTAGTTTTATTACTCTTCAAGTGATTGTAATCCTACATTGTAAAGTGAATTCCTAAACACATTCAGCTGCAGTGATAATGCATGTAAAGAAGTAAAAACAATGATCACTGGCTCTCGTTGCAAATTTCATGGCTTGGCTCTACTTTTCTTCTTTCATGATTCCTTGTATATAATGAAAGATTTTAGATTTCTTTTCTGGCTTTATTTCTAGGAGTTACATATTAGGCTTAAAGTGAAATGTTCTACATATATATGGGTGTGTGTGTATGGATTAGTTACATATAAGAACATAAATTTATTTATTTACATATTGAGACAGAAATTAGAATTGGACTATAAAATTCTATAAATTATCTATGGGTTTTTATGCAAATTTTTGGCTTAATATAGTTTCTTGTGAGCATAAGCTTAACCTCAGCAAGCCTCAGTCACTTTATTTCATATTTGAATAATATGAGCTCCACCAAGAACATTGAAAATGCTTCAGAAATCTGCCCTGTTTCTATCCCCTAAGGTGAATCCTTCATAATATTAAAAACAGATAAACTTGTGAATATCTATTCAATACTGTCATTGAATATATGTTGTGTCACCTTTTATAAAATAGAGCATGTGTGGGGATAGAACTTGTCAAACTAAGTTTAGAAAACTTGTGAAACTTAGTTTAGAAATTGTCAAGAAAGTTCTAAAAGGTGGACAGTAACAATAATCACAAGATGACACGACTTCATGTTTTACTGAACTATCTGCTTTAAATATTTTAGTGAATAATTTTATATTACATGTATTTGCCACCATAAAATAGTATGGTTTAGCCTTCAATAACATATAAAATTAGAAAACGGTAGCACAAACATGCATGTATTGCTATAAATTTGCATATATTGCTACATCAACTTTTATAGTTAAGGCATGCATTCTTTCCTTATATACCAAGTACTTTATTATAAATTCAACTGGACATTGTGCAGAGTACAGGTAAAACAATACCTACCAATTGGTAAGGATTTTAGTATAAAGAAATAAGACTGAAATCCCAAAATAAAGGGTAGGATAAAGTAACTGCTCTGATTTAAAGTGTAGAACCATACTTTGAGGAGTCCCTGAAAGAAGGACTCATTCTGATTTGTGTAGATTTGGCCAATCCATCTGACAGAAATGAGAATTGGGACTGAAAATTGTAGGGTTGATAGACTAACAGGGTTAGACTAATATTTTAGAAAGAAAGAGCAGGGCAGTTTAGAGAAATAACAGATGCACTAGAAAGGAGAAACTATGCTGTGTGGACTCATGTTTGAGATATTAGATGACAAACAGAGAGGTAGGTCCCAGTCATTGCAAGGACCAGATAACCTCTGCATCTTCTCTGTCAAGTGGTCATGGTGAGACGCTCCACCTGAAAGCATGGATTGAGACACTTCCACAGCAAATCTGACTGACCACTTTTAACGAACTGATGGTGAGATTAATATATGGAAGGAAATTTGAGCTTAAATTATTGGCCAGATTATTTTAAGTTAACATGGAGTTGAATATCTGCATGCCCCAGACACTGTGCCACACATTTTGAAAACATTACGACACATTTTAAGAAAGTTCAGGAGGGCTGGAGAGATGGTTCTGTGGTTAAGGTACCTGCCTCTAGTCCCTAAGGATGCGGGTTCAATTCTCCAGTACCCTTGTAAGCCAGATGCACAAAGTGGCACATTCATCTGGAGTTCATTTGCAGTGGCCAGAGGCCCTGGAATGCCCATATACAGACATTTTCTCTCTTTCCCTCTCTCTTTCTCTGTATCTTTCTGCTTGCAAATAAACAAATAAAATATTTTTAAAAAGAAAGTTCAATAGTAAAATCAGGCCATTTGTTAAGCAGCCAGGTCACCACACATATTATAGCAAAATAGACTTTTAGTGGTGTTTCTATAGGAGCTGGCATGAATACCTAATCTGTTTTGGAAATTTTAAAAAAAAAACTATTCTAGGTTAACTTAATTTTCTATCCAAAAATTTTAATACTAACAATATATCTATAAATTTTATTTTTAAGTCATATTAATGACTTCATAAATTGTTTTTGCCTATTCTCTTATGGATATTCACAATTTTCTTTTCTCTGTACTCTCACATATCCAAGAATTAATATCAGAAGCAATGCCTGCTTGTTATATCTATCAGCCACAAACCTGTGTTCAGGTTAGATTCTTATTACAGATTAGAAATAAAATTCTTTTAAAGTAAATAAACTAACACAAATGGTTAAAGTAAATAAACTTATACAAATGGTTAAAATGGCTATTTCTGATAAAAAAAATACTCAGTAGATTCAGACTATAAGGTACCCATAAATATTTGTCTGCATTAATGACATATAGCTACTTAATGATCTTCAAAAAAAAGTTGGATTAATACAGGCTTCCCAATATAACTTCAAAGGTCTTACTAATTCTATGGTGTATCAGGAAGTCATATCAGGAATGAATGACAGTGTTAAGTATCTCTATTGTGAGTTCAAATGCTGTCTTTTCTAGAAAAGGTCTCAAACACACACACACACACACACACACACGCACAGAGTTATGTAACCTCTGTCACTCAATAATATTATTTCCATGCAAAAAAGTACATCTATTTTTAACCCTGCAATTCTTCACATTGAGCACTCCATCTATAAGAGCTTGGCTAGTGCAGTGGCTGGAAATGTTGAGAGAGAAAAGAAAAAAAATATGATTCTGCTTTAGAACAAACCAGAAAACTTCTCCCCATGAAGACTGGCAAAGGGTGATGCACAACACTGGTAACTGACTCCCCCCACCCCGTCTCTTTTATCATAGGATGCCAAGCCAGAGATGGGAAGCCACAGCAATTAAACTTGAGAAGTTGCCAAGGAGAGCCAGAAATAACTCACTTTTGAGCACAGGTGTGAAGGTTTCCATGATCCTTGTCAGAATTTCAAGCGTGGCCTTCCCAGACACTGAATATGACCCCCTCTCTCATAATATCTGAGACAGTAAGAGACAAACCATCTGCTGGATTACCAAGGTAGAAATCACATTATGATGCGAGAAATTAAGCAGACGGTCTGAGTCAGTTGGACCATCCCTGCAGTTCTGTCTCAGGGTAGAAAATAAACTCTGACAAATGCATGCTATCCTTGGGATAACGGTCAGTCTACCTCAGCTCATATGTGTTCCCTTCAAGCATATGGGCTCACAAAATTATGAAGTTCTTTCTATGGCAATGCCTGAAATTTCCCAATGTTGAAACTGTCCAGTGTTAGTGCCAGAGAGCTGTTTTTATGACTAAAGTATTTGATGTCACCATGGGAATAAGTCTTCCTTTGGGGAAAAATGTGTCATGCTTCCTAGTACACTTAGATCCACAAACTGATATCTAAATCAAGTATGAGCATGACAGTTAATATATATGATTTATTTTGCATAAGAATGCATAGCTATGTATTTCAACAAGTTGTTTAAAACAGACATGAAAACCGAGATAGAAAGAATGGTTAAAACACGTGTCTCTTTCACCCCCGCCTCAATACACATCTCCTCCAGCCTCTTGGTTTTATGGAAACTTGTAAAAATTTCCATCATTCTTCCCTTTACAGTTTGATTTCAATATGCTCTTGAAGGCTTGCCTCAGCTATCAAAAAATGAAACCTTTGTTGACTATACCAATTTCTGAGGTTTCCAACTTGACAGAGCAGGTGCTTTTTATGCTACAACTCTCAGCATTAGTTTATATTCGATAATATGTCCCGATCAGCTCAAATGTGCCCTTTTTGGAAAACACTTTCTGGTCAGTCTCCATCAGGGATAAGCACTTTTCAAAATAAAGTGAATTTTTGGCATCAAGACTCTTAGACATGCTGGATGGGGAGTGTGCTCGTTTCTGAAGATAAAATCTTACTTTTCAGGCCTCAAGGATTGCTTCTTGCTGGCAAAGTGTATCCTTGGAGATACCCATCTGAAAAGAAGAAAGCCAGTAAGAAGATCTTACAGGAAGCAAGAACAAGAAAGTCATGTGGGAATCTAAGGGCAAAAAAATGTGCAATTCTCAACTATATGAAAACTAGAAGCGTCTATAAATCAAAGAGAATTTGTGGATTTATTCTTTGATTTCTCTGCCTTAGCTTGTGTTCCAGGAGAATGACCTCTAAGGATGACACCACTTGACTTCCACTGTCTTCTCGCTCCTGGGCTATATCACCAGGGGGAGGCCCCTGAAGGGTACCAGAAGGCTTCTGTTTCATGGTCCCAGTTCTTGCTGAACTCTAATCATATCTCTCCTTTTTCTCCCCCAGGTGTAACTCCCTGCTGTTGATAATTGCTGGGTGTTTCATTATCCAATGCTGGGTCCCTTCACCCTGCTCATACTTTTTTTTTGTAAATTCATTAAATTCGTTTAAATGAACTCCCTCTGTTTGCCATCTGTGTTCTGCATTGATCCAGACCAAAATATCACAACCACCACAGCAAGGGACAACCCTGGAAAGAAAACATAGCATGTATTTCCTTCCAGAAGTGTGTATCCCAATTTTATAGGTCCATAGAATCCTGCAAAAGCTATGGTGAATATATACAACAACCATCTCAATAAATATGGGCCAGTGAGTAGGATATTTTGAAAACTTCACTAAATGACTAAGAAATAGCATTGGGATAGCTTGAATATAGTAGAATTTTATGTGAATTGCTATTTTCCTTGATACTCTACCCAAATAGTTTTGTTTCCATTAAGTATAATTAGCATTGATGGTACAAAGGTTAAATTTATGCAAATCTGCTTTAAACACATTTAATAGGAATGAATGCTACACCCACGAGGTTGATGAACCTGCCTGCCTAAGGGAGAGAGCAATCTCAATAAATGGCCAAAGAAGATGACTTCCGGTGCTATGAGAAGAGAGAGGACAGCATGGGAGATTTCCTGTCTAGACTTTCCTTTTGACCTTCCATAAAGGCTTCCCTGAAAACCTCCCTCCTTCTGCATCAGACACTTCCTTCTAACTGTATTTTCTATGTAATACCTCACACATTAATTTTTATTAGCTCAGTTTTCTATTTTTTTTTCATTTCCACAATTATCAGTTGTGAAATCCTTAAGGGTACTTTTTAGCACTATGGAGAATGAAATATGTGTTTCATAAATGGTTCTCAAATGCAGAAATAGATACATATTGGCAGTAAAAAGAAGTGGAGAATATGAAGTTGTCCATAACGAGGTATTAGTGACACTTTACGTAACAATTGATTCTGGCAAAATGTGGAGTCCTATTGCATAAGCTAGATTCCAAAGCCACAAAGCTATTAAATTCATAGGTTTATGAGCAATACCTAATGTACTGAATTATCTCTCTAAGCCATCTAGTGTAATTTATTTATATCATTGACTTCTGTAAATAGGTGATCCCTATCTTATGATGGGGGCCACATCGTGATAAACACGATTTAAGCTAAAAACTATTTCAGTTGAAAATGTGTTTTATACACCAAATTACAAAACACCCTAATTTTGACCTTACACGGTGTGTCTGTTATTTCCTCTCATGCTGGCTTACACTATCCAGCAACATAAGAAATGATTACATCATATGTCTATATCCTAGAAAATACCAAAATTCAAACTTTTTAAGTGAAGTTTCTACTGACTGCATAAAGCTATTTCATCTTATAAAGTCAAAAATTATATGTTGAATCATCATCAATGGAGACAAGAAAAAAGTTGTCTGTGTCTTTAAAAGTCTTCCCTTACCACTGAAAAATATGTTTCATGTGTGTATATCCATTTGGTAAGAAGGAGGGAGAGACAGAGACTTGGGACAGGAAAATTAGGAATACTGTGGCATACAATGTTCATGACAGAAATTAGCCTGATGGTTGTCAAAGGAGAAAGGAAGTATGTGATAAAAATGTGTAACTGATGAACTCAAGAAAAATCCAAGCCCAGATACCCATGGACCATGAGGGCCATCTTTACTTTCAGACCTATAAGAAGCAGTTGCCTCTGTGGGGCCAGTCCATCAATGGTTCCAAGGTCAAGTGTATGGTGATGGAGCTGGCTTAGAAATAAGATAAGGTAAAGCGGAGGGAGACAAGTGTCAGCACCTCTTGCCTTCAAGACTTTCTGAGTGATGGCTTATTGTTCCATCCCTCCTTTTGTCCATCTCTTACCTGGGTGTGTATGAGGAAGAGTCTTTAGAGAAACACAATTCCCATCTTAACATAGCTGGCAATGAAACAGTGTCTATAAAAAAATGCCCAACACTTAGCATCCCTATGGCTACCATTGTTGCCATTCTTGGCCCCTGGAAATGGATTTGTAAAACCACGTTGGATACATTGCACAGTAAAGCACATGTGTATTCTTGATTGCTCCCCATCCAACCAATTATTTGCTTTCTGTAGCAGAAATGACTTGTGCATAGTCTACAATTTCATGTAAAAAGAAGTACATGTGTACTATTTTGTCTTTTGAGCCTTTGGGTCAGCATAATGACTGTGTGTGGTATGTGTGGTGTGATGCGTGTAGACACACAAGTCCTGTGGGCGTGCCTGCAGAGGCCAGAGGCCAAGGTCATTCCTCCACTGCCCATCTGCAGTTTTCCACATCACAAATCTCTCACTGAACCTGAAGCTGCTGTTTTCACAAGTCTTTGTGATTTTCCTGTCTCTGCTCTCAATAGGGATGGTATAGAAGGCATGTATGACCAGACCCAGCAGTTTAAGTGGGTGCTGGGGAGTCTAACTCAGACAATTTGGTATGGCTCAAACTTTTGATTATAACCCCAAAGTTATTTTAGTGTATTCTTCAACAAGTTTTATAGTTTTCCCCCTTTTCACTTAGATCTAAGGTCTATTCCAAGTTAATTTGTATGTATAATGTAAGATAAAGATTGAAAGTCATTTTGCTTTATGATCCAAGTAGCCCACCATTGTTTTATAAATTTTCTTAGCAGATTTGTCTAGTGTAAAATGATTAAATATCTACAGGAATACTTCAAGTTTAGCTAGACTGTCCACTTGGCAATACATCTGTCCATCCATTGCCATGTCATCTGGCATTTACAACTCAAGCAATTGAGATTGCGATGTTCTTAAATATTTTATTTGTTCCATTTTGAACATTTTACTTATGACAGATCACATAATGCTGCTTTCTTAAGTGAGTAGTATTTTTATTTGATCATAGACCCTTGCTGTTCAGCGATAAATTCCTTTAAAGAAAGTGTGTAAAACAAGGAATGAAATTAAAATAACAAAATAACAAAGTGAAACTACTATACATGAAACACAGTGTTTAAATGAAAAGTTAACTAGAAAGGCAGAAAAAAAAACAAGAAATAAACTTTGGGAAATAGCAAGAAGCTATTTAAAATAAGGCAACTAGGCTGGAGAGACGGCTCAGCAGGTAAGTGTGCTTTCTCAGCAAGCATAAGGTCCATAAGAGGCCTGAAAACACTTGAGTTCAAATTTCCAGAACCCATGAAAACAGATGAGCATGGCCACACACACCTGTGACCAGGGAACTATCCAGCTAAAAGAACAGGCATAATTACAAGAATCAGACATCTGATTTTGTTTTCCTGCACCCAGAAACAAGCAAGTACACATAACACATGTATATCACACACACACACACACACACACATACACAAAAGCTTGAAAATAAGGAGACGCTAGAATTGTTGACGCCAAGTAGACTAGTCTGGTCTACACAGAAATACAGCTGTAAAATAAAATAAACACGATAAGCATATCTTAAGCATCTTTTAATAAAGGTTTTGAATTTAGAAATTGTATCACACCTATCATTGTTAAGTCTGTTTCGGTAAACTTTTTTTGTGCTGTTTTTTTTAATATCTGATTTTTTAATTTTATGGTAAGACATTTGATTTTTACGTTTCTAAGTGAGTAGATTATTTGCTGTGTTGCTGAGAGACTTGAGAGGCTCTTGATAGGATATAACTACTCTACACGCAGATCAATTTCAGATCTTAGTGATTGTTCTGAGATTTGTGAGGGCATTCATAGAATAGCATTCACTCTCGATCTGTTTCACTTCTCTGGCGTAGACACCAGTAATGAACAAATGATCTTATGTGGTCACTCACTCTGAACGGCAATCAAATAGCTCTCAGAGCTCTAGAAGTTGTTCATGTAAAGCTCCCTATAGACTTCACCTCACTCTGTATACAGAAAAAAATTATGTCCAGAGTCAAGATAAATACAATATATACTTCCGCTGATGATCTTCCTTTTTAGGGCTATTCACCCTACACATTTCAGTCTTAACACTCAGCAAATGGTGCCTAAGGTAACTTGCATGTGTTTTAGACCTTTTTCTATGTATTCCTTCTTCTCGGTCTCCAAACTCTAGCTTCCTCAGCCACCTGTATCCTTGAAGTCAGTCCAGTGAATTCATGAATGGCTCAGTGATGCTTAACAGACTCCAAAGGACCTTTGTGCAAGTCTCTGGAACATTGTCTTCCAGGAGCTTCCCTCTTCTTCAGGACTTCTGCTCCACTATTTGCTTCTATTTTCCTTTTTTAAAATTTTTTAATTGTCCTTAATGAGTTACATTATTTAATGGACAAACGATGAGTTGTTATTCCCAGTTCCCCAATGCCCTTTTTCCCCATCCCCAATCAGCTGCATATCCTCCTCCGTGGGCTGTCTGGATCAGTCCTTAGGGCAGGGGACCATGGATAGCCTAGGAGTCAGCCCAGTTCCGCTGGCCCTAGTATGTCGTTACTGAGGGGGGCCATGTCTCTGGATATTCTCCCCTACCAAGGCTCTCACAACCTTTCTGCCCCCTCTTCCGCTCAGTTCCCTGAGTCGTGGTGGGTGAGTATTAAGGCTGTTTCACTGTTGAAAACTTAGGGATTTCTGTACTTCTGCTTTAGGTTGTGTTGAAAATCATTGGTGTCTGTCTCACTAGCTTATCCTGTGTTGACTGATTGGCTGTGACTACGGGTCACTTGTTCAGCCCATCATTCTCTGTTGGGTTCCATATGGATTCTCCATGGTATGTCTGGGGTGGCTCATCTCTTGTCAGGATGTCAGCTATTGGCCTGCAGTTCATTGGTAGGGTTGGATGAGCCACAGCTCACTCTTGCATTCTGAAAGATACAAACAAAATCTCCATCAGAGAGTGAGATCAGTATAGATTAACAGATATATGCATTTCTGAATTAGCTAGATTCTATTTTTAGTAGGATCTCCTTCAATCACTGGCATAGTGCATCTTTCATTGGGGGCCCAAGAGTCCGGCTCCCAGTGCATATAGCCCTAAGTCCCCAGTTCCAGTTAAGGGCTCCCCCTCACTAAGTGGAATACTTGGTCGGATTTAAAAGCTGTTGATTGCCTCCCCCAGGCTTTGGTTCCTCCATTGCACAAGTGCTCTTTTCTTGGTTTGCTGTTCTCTCCCAGTAGGAAGTGTGGTCAGCCTACTTGTAGCAGCAGACTGTGTTTCATATCAGTGGTCTCTGTTTGCTCCAGCTGTCATTGACCAGTTTCCCCTGGCAGCTTATGCAGTGCCTTCCAGCACTGCACTAACTACCATCTGGGGGCTGGTTACCGTTCTGGACCTTGCAGGGTCTCTAGATGCTGATCAATGGCTTTCTGTGGTTTCTTCAGCAACAGGATTTTGCCTCAGGCCTAGGGTGGGCTTTCAAGATCTTTGACATAATCCTGTCTTGTTTTGGGGACCTCATAGGTCACTTTAGTCAACAGCTCAGTGAGGGAAGGAACCAGTGACTGAGACCAGGGGTAGTCAGTCTCATCAATTATTCACAGGCTTAGACTCTCTCCCCTACTACTCATAGCCCCTCAGGTCAGATGACACCCACTACTTGCTCAACAGGTTACAGTATCCTTGTGAGGATTTTATGATTTGAACCCATTTTGGTTTAGCCTCATGCTAAAGAGTCTGGAGTTTGTTTGTGGTAGCTAGAGGCCCTGGTGTGCCTATTTTCTCTCTCTCTCTCTCTCTCTCTCTCTCTCTCTCTCTCTCTCTTTCTCTCTCTCTTTCTCACTGCTTCATTCTCTTTAAAATAAAAAATAAAATATTTAAAACTATAGCATCCATAATAACAAAATAATACATAAAATATATTTATAAATAGTACATATTCAAAAATTGGTATTTAGAATAACTGCTTAATCATCCTTTTTGAACTTTTTTTGTTTTTTTTTTTTTTGAACATTTTAAGTTTTAGTTTTGGTTGGGCTTTTTTTTTTCCAGTTTTGAGTTACCGTTGACAAAGCAAAGGTGTATACCACCATGATTTGATGCACATAAATGCGGAATATGAGTATAGTAAATATTGATTTCTGCTCTAACTTTTGTTACTTTCTTATGTTGCTTCAGATGAAAATTTCCCCCTTTTCTCTAGTTCTTTAATTTAGAGTTTCAAGTAGTGATATTCATCTTTTTTCTTTGACACCTTCACCTCACAGTTCAACAAGCGGCATCCTCAGGCTCCTTTATTCTGAATATTTAAATTTGTTTTTTTCTTGGAACATCTGCTAGTGTGCTGTAGGTGTGTTTCCTGGTGTATCCATTACTTGCTTGTTGCTGGAACAAAACACCTGACCAGAAGCAGCCTAAAAAAGGGCTTATTGTAGCTATAATTCCAGATTACAGTCCATCGTGACAGGGAAGACCTGGTGGCAGGAGCCGGTCACAATCAGTTCAACAGTGATGAATTTGAGCACAGCGATGTGTCCTTGTGCTCAGCCAGCTCTCTCCTTTGTAAACAATCCAGGACGCCCAGCCCATGGAATGACGCCTGCCATAGTTAAGGTGAGTCTTCCCACCTTAATTAACCTAATCCCTCACAGACCTATACTGAGGCTAACCTAATCAAAATCACCCCTTGCTAGATCTTTTCAAGTTGAAAATCAATAGAAACCATATCTGGTTTCCAAATTTTCGGAGGATTTTCCAACTGTTTTTCTGTTATACTAATCATTGTGGTCTGTGAAAATACTTTTTAAAAATTTTTTTCTATGTTCTTGAATGTTACCTATTTTAATAGCTCTGAATATTATAAATATTTCAGGGAAACAAGGAATATATGCATTGTGCTATTTTGAGATGAAGTATATCTCTAAATATTTCATAAATATCAATTAAATAATATTAATTGGCTTAACTATTCAAGTCAACTTTATGATTACTGTTTCTTTGGTGTTTAATGTATTAATATAGTACTTATTAAAAAGAGGTGTCAAAGCTTCCAGATATTAGCAAATGTTTCTATTTATCATGGCAGTTTTACCTATTTTTAAAATACCTATTTATTTATTATTTATTTGCAGGTTAAAAATAGCATGACCTGGGGCTGGAGATATTGCTCAGTGGTTAAGGTGTTTGCCTGTAAAGCAGAAGGACCAGAGTTCAATTCCCCAGTACCCATGTAAAAACCAGATGCAGAAGGTGGTGCATGTGTCTAGTACATCTGCAGTGGATGGGGGCCCTGGTGGACCCATTCTCTCTCTCTCTAATAAATAAATAAAAATATGTTTTTACTAATGACATGATCTCACATCATGAATCATGCAGATAAAGCACAATATTCTCATTTTTCCTCACATCCTTCATAATATGTAGCTGTTTTCCTCACCTGTTCATAAACCCCAACTGCTCAATAAATTATCATAAGTTTTTTGAGCAAATTATCTGTTTCACCAAATAAGATCTACATTATACTATTTTGGTCTTAAAAATATCCCTGCATTAACTATTCAATCGTCCCTCCATCCACCTCTGAGAACCACAGATCCATGGTCTGTGGAATTCCAGAATGCCATCCATATAGTGGGATTCCTACAATTTCCCATTGGCCTCTCTCACATAGTAATAAGAATTGGAGCTCACTTTACTGTTTTTTTAGAAAACCAGTTCCACTTCAATTACAAAGTTGTTTTTTTTCTGTATGCTTTTTTTTCTCACTTGATTCTGTTACTGAATAATACTCCATTGTCTAGCAATAAGAGTTTATTTTTCCATTCAGGTTTCAAAGGACATCTGGTATGCTACCGAGTTTTGACAATTATGACTAAAATTGTAAATATCATGCACAGGTTTTGTGTTGACAATTTGTCAAGTCATTTAGCTGAATAGAATGAAGTATGATTTTTGGATTGTTTAGTAAGAGTAGTTAAGTAAGGAGTTTTAACACTTCCCAGCTGCTAAGGAGTGTACCTCTTCTCCATCCTCACCTGCCCCTGTGACTGTCAGTGGTTGGGGTTCAGGGCATCCTAGCAGGTATGAAGTGGTCTCTAGCTCATGGATGTGTTGTTAACTTTTCAGTTCTCTGACAGGTGATATGGAGCACTTTGTCACGCACCTTCCTTGGAAAAGTGTTCTGGTAGTTTTGTCATCTTATTTTTTTAATTTTAAGCATTCTTTATATTACAGTCTTTTCTCACAGAAATGTTTCACAAATATATATATATATATTTTCTTGTTTGGTGGCTCATTCATTTGCTTTCCTTCATTTTTGAAGGATAATTTTGTTGCATATAGGATTTTCATTCGGTGGGCTTTTTCCTTGAAAATATTAAAATAGCTCAGAGCTCACGCTCACTATTGCAAGTATAGTTGATGAGGACGGATGAGGACTGTGGTGCAATTCTTCTCTTCTTTTGAAAGGATAGGTTTCATTTGTTTTTCTTGTTTTGTTTCAAATCTGGCTTCTTTCTTATTTTATTTTGGTAAGTTTAAACAGGATTGTTCCTAGCTTAAAATGATTTTTGCTTATCTTGCTTTGTATTCCATGAACTTGTCATACTTGTTTAGAGCCTATTATTAGTTTTGGAAAATTTCTAGTCATTTAATTCAATTATTTACTCCAAACTTTTCCCTTTTTTTTTCTTTATTGTTCATAATGAGTTACATTGTTTAGTGGGCCAACCATGAGTTGTTATCCCCAATTCCCCGTTGCCCCCCTTCCCCATCACCAGTCAGCTGGATATTCTCCTCCTTGGGCCATCTGGATCAGTCTTTGTGGTAGGGGACCATGGATAGCTCATTCTTCAGCTGGGCTCTCATACCCAAGTGTGTTGTTACTGAGGGGTGCCAAGTCTCTGATATTCTCCCCCACCACAGCTCTCACAAACTTTTACCTTTTATTCCTTCTTTCTGTTATTTTAATTATATGTATCTTTAAAATTTAGTATGGTGCTATGTTTCTTAAGCATTCTGAGCTCTTTTCTTTTTTTTTCATTCTGAGATGTATTTTTGTTTAATTAATTTTTCATTTAATGCATTTTAATCAGGCCCCATCCCTTTCCCTTCTCTTGTCCCTCCCCCCTGTTCCCATTCCCTTTCCACCAAACCCTTCCTTCTCCCAACTAGTCCCTTTCGACTTTTGTGCGATCCTTTATTTTTCTTATATTTGTGAGACCCACAGAATCATTTCAGTTAGGAAAGCCTTGTTAACTTATCTTCAACTCCACCATTTCTTGTTTTAGACTTGAATCATCTTCTAAAATGCCCTTTTGTGGTATTCTTCATTCCTTTTACACTGTTTCAATTTTTAACACTTCATTGTTCTCTTTGAGAATTTCCATCTTTCCTACGTTTCTCATTGGTTCTTCAGTGTTCTATGGTTTATTCTCCTGGAACATTTAACAAGTTAATGATAGTTAATTCGAATTCTGTTTACAATGATATGCTTCATAGTAAAGTCTGGCTTCATTTCTGCTCTGTCTTGTTATTATATCTGCCATTGCTCTGAATAAGGCTTGTTAATTTTTTTTGAAAACTTGAGTTTCCACACAATGGGAAGTTTTCCATAAGATGCCTATAGTGTAGGTTGTATGCTTATCTAGTAGGATTTGGACTGTGTTCAATATCAAAATGTCTGTTTGTAACAGACATTCCAGTTTGTACCATGTTTACTTTGGGTTGCTCTAAGAACGAATTATCTAACATTGGGGCTCAAGCTTTTTCTGCTGGACTTCCACTGTTATTTTCCAGGGGCACTGAAATAAATTTCCTGTGGGGAAAATGTGGTTTTCTGTAATCCTGTGATTAAATCTCAATTTCTATCACCTCAGCTTGTATGTTTTAATTCATTTCCACTCCCTTTAGAAAAGACAGAAGAGCTAACAAGCTTGATTCACACATTGCTCATCTCCAGATTGGATAAAGCTCTGTGATACCTTTTTCTCTGCCAAGTGGGCTTTGTAAAGGACAGTCTTTTTCCCTGGACATGCTTTGCAATGCTTACTTTCCCCTCCTTTGGAAAGCACCACCCCTTTTCCCTTATCTTTTCACAACAAGAAAGTATATTCCATAATTATCTTGGCCCTCAAAATGCAGGATCTTAGTTGTTTCTCATGAAAGTTCTCAGAGTCTTTCAGCAGTTTAAGGATATTGTCATTTGGATGTTTCTCTGGTATCTGGTTCTGGTGTCCTATGTTCTATTTATGCTGAGCTCAGCTGCAGTTCTGTAATCCCTGGTGCTCAAGGGTCCCGTGTGACCAATTTGCACCTTGGCCTCAATTATCTGAAACCTCTTTGAATTCATCTATGAATTCAGTTGACTTCCCATCTGTTACAAAATGTGTAAATACAATTATTACTAAGACTATATAATGGTAGCTTTGCCTTTAATAAAAATTATTCTCTCAATTTAAGGATCTAATCATCCCAAATATTGAAGATTCTTTAAGAATGACATCATTTAATATGCAAATGCTTGCTACATTTTTCTAGAGAAAGCAAAGATTAATCTTAAATGTTACAACATTTTATTATGTGTTAGAAAAATCAATCTGCATTACTTCAGTAATTTATCATGTGTAACATATACAAGCCCATGACAGAAATTATTGCCATCAATGTCTGTTAATATGCAAATTAAGATGCTATTACTTGAAGCCTCACCTTGTAATTACTCAGCTGCTTTTAAAATGTGATTTATTGACTAGCTATTTTTAAAAAATGAAATCTTCATGAATGATTTGCTGCTGTAGAAAATTTCATTTTTTGGAGTTTGGAAATATGCAATTTTTTAGATTGGTTTTTCGAGGTAGGGTCTCACTCTATCCCAGGCTGACCTGAAATTCACTATGTGGCCTCAAACTCACAGCATCCTCCTACCTCTACCTCCAAAGTGCTGGGATTAAAGTGCTTGGACTGATGGCTTCAAGCCCACAGCCTGTCCCTGAATAAATTTGGACCACACATCCAGCCCCCAACTTTCCTAGCTAGCAGCAGAGGGACTGGCTGCAAACTCACCGGCCTGTGAGAGTAGAAAAGCCTATGTATTTGCTGGGCTACTGAGGACTATGGAGAAGCAATATCACAATTTATTTTTTGTTTGTTTCTTTTTTATATAAAATATATCTTTATTATCCATATTTACATACACTGAATGAGCAAATAATGTATTAGTGTCCCCAGTTCCCCAATTTCCCTCCTCCTTGTCCCCAATCAGCTGGGTATCCTCCTCTGTGGGCAAACTGGATCAGTCCATTCGGTTGGAGGATATGGATAGCCTAGGAATCAACCCGGTTCCACCCCCCCCCCCTTTGTATGTTGTTACTGAGGGGGGCCATGTCTCTGGCAATTCTCCTCCACCTTGGCTCTTACAATCATTCTGCTCCCTCTTCTGCTCAGTTTCCTGAGTCATGGTGGCTGGGTATTAAGGCTGCTTTATTGTTGAGGTCTTAGGGGTCTCTGTACATCTGCTTTAGGTCTTGTTGAAAATCGTTGGTGTCTGTCTCGCTGGCTTATCCTGTGTTGACTGATTGGCATGGTTATAGGTCTCTTGCTTATCCCATCACTCTCTTGAGGGTTCCATGTGGAGCCTCCACAAAGGTCTGGGGTGGCTCACCTCTTGCCAGGATGTCAGCTATTGGTAGGGTTGGAAAGGCCATGGCTCTCTCACTGCCTTCTGAAAAACATAAAAAGAATCTCCCTCAGAGAGTGAGATCAGTATAGGTTAACTGAGATACACATTTCTGAATTGGCTAGATTCTATTGTGAGTAGCCTCTTTGGAAATCACTTGTAAAATGAATTTCTCTTTGGAGTCCCAAGATTTTGCTTCCCAATGTATTTTGCCCCGAGTCCCCAGTTCTAGTCAAGGGTTCCTTGGCACTGAGTGGATTACTTGGCTAAATTGAAAGCTGTTGGTTGCCTTCCCCAGGCTTTGGCATCTCCATTGCACAGGAGTTAATTTCTTGGTTCACTGTTCTCTCCCAGTACGAAGTGTGTTCAGCCTACTCATGGAGGCAAACTGTGTTTCATATGAGTGGTCTCTGTTTACTCCAACTACTGTTGACCAGCTTCCCCTGGCAGCTTATGTAATGCCTTCCAGCACTGCACTAACTACAATCTGGAGGCTGGTTACCATTCTGGACCTCGCAGAGTCTCTCAGTACTGATAGATGGCTTTCTGTGGTTTCTTCAGCAACAGGATCTTACCTCAAGCCTGGGGTGGGCATTCAAGAGCTTTGACAGAATCCTATCTTGTTTTTGGGACCTCATGGGTCACTTTGGTCAGCAACTCAGTGAGGGAATGAGCCAGTGGCTGGGTCCAGGAACTGCAGGACTGATCAGTTTTTCATGGGCTTAGACTCTGTCCCCTTCTATTCACGGCCCCTCTTGCAAAATGGTGTCCACTACTTGCTCAATAGGTTACAGTATGCAAGTGAGGATTTTATGATTTCAAATCATTTTGGTTTAGCTTCATGCTTAAATCACCCCCTTACCTCCACCCCATTCCTTACCCCTCTTTCACAAACTCTCACTTCTCTCGACTTGTTTGCATAGAGTTTACAGTTAACCTGGTTAGGAACCACATTTGAGGGTGACATTTGACTCTGTTCTTTTGAGAGTTCGCTTAGTAAGATCTGCTCCAAGTCAGACCATTTTCCTCTAAATTTTGATATGTCATTATTTCTTTCAGCTGAGTAAAATTCCATAGTGTAAGTGTACCACAGTTTTGTTATCCATTCCTTTATGGATGGGCATTTGGGTTGATTCCAATTCTTGGCTATTATTAGTTGAGCTGCTATAAACATAGTTGCACAAATGTCTCTATGCTGAGATGCAGCAATATCACAGTTTAAAAGAGAAAATGGTTTAAGCAATCATTCAAAAGTTTGCTAAGGTTCCTCTTCCTGGTTCAAGGCAGAACAAGCAGGTGACAGACTCTCCTGGAGTAGAGAAGGAAATGGGCATCTATCCATTAGCCTAACATTCGGGTCAGCTCTTAAAGGTCCAGCTTTTTCTCTCAGCTGTCTAAGGGACCAAAGTACTCAGCACACTTTCCATTTCCACGAAGCACTAAAGACAAACACAGGAATCCTCCTGCCTCCACATCAGCTTGGCGCTGCCACACCTGACTTTCTTTGCATCTTGAAATGCTTTTGGGGTGTTTCATTTTCTCTTATTTTATATTCTTATCTTCTTGATGCACTCTGCGTGTGTTTCAAGCTCGTGATTTTTGTGGATTGTGTTCTGATCATTAGGGACACTGGCTGATGCCATTTAATATCTTCTGTTCCTGTTGAAATTCTAATTTTGCTCATGACTTGTTCTGACTTTATAACTCACTACACTGAGCATTTTGCAGTCACTAGTTTGAATTAACTGTTGCATAAATCTCCATCTCCGCTATGTAGGCTGGGCTCCTAGAGAGCAATATCTTAGTGCATGTGGACCATACTTTCCTGTTTATTATTTGTTTATTACACCAGTGACTGTAGGTTACATAAATCAGCTACTTTTTTCCCATACCTGTAGTCTTTTTATAGAAGAACTACCAATTAGCCTCTGAACAGATGCTGATGCCTCTCACATCTTTGCACTCTTCCAATTCCTGTGTTTGTCTTTAGTGTTTCTTGGAAATTGAATTGTTTGGAATTAGAGGACTAAACAGGAAATGACAACACCTTCAGAACTACACAGCACACATACACAGTAGAGAGGAAGGATCCTTAAATCCAAATGTAACACAAAGCAAATTACAGGAAATAAACAAGGGTATAGTGAAGCATGTTTCTGGGTGAAAGACATGCTTTGCGTGTAAGAATCATTCAAAAGGTACAAAGCAATTTTTTTTCCATTTATAAGAATCAGACATCCAATTCAAAAGAGCCTCATCACCAGCTCAGGTGTGAAGGGAGGGACTTGGTTGGCTGCTGGGTCCTGAGGAACATGGACTTAGGAAGGGCCCACCCAAGGGTGCTAAGACCAAGAAATTTTGGAAGAAGCAGGAAGTTCTTGCTGAGGAGTTGTTGCTTCTAGCAATCTTGGAAGAGACAATCCAATATGAATTCCAGTCCTGCTAGGGTAGGCGAGGTGGCGGTCATGTTTCGGTGGCCCAGTTTGACCAGGAAGAAAGCTACCTTGATCTTAATTCCTACCCTCCTGTTAAGAGAATCTCTTTGTATTTGACATTGTGAGGTAGTTCGTGTTTCCTTTGCAGTGCTTTTATCATACATGCCACTGTGGAAAGTTCTAGAAGCTATTTCCTGTTGTGTATTTTCCCCAAAATCAGAAAAAACAAAGACAATTTTTTCCTTCTCCACCATTTTCTGTGTGCCAGAGAGTGGCTTGAAGGACTCAACAAACACACAGAGTCTGTGTGTTCATATCTTTGCCCAAGAGCTACGGCAATTATTGGGGTTCCTAATTCTTTTTTTACCCTTTTTATCTTTTATTTATTTATTTTTAACTCTTTTAA